>JAQZBX010081856.1:0-13612 GCA_029593785.1 Cabassous unicinctus | reverse complement strand
AACAGGCCGTTGTTTTTATATGCAGGTAGACAATTAAAAAGGAAAAGCATCATTGTAAAACATTATGATTAACCTGCTGGGAGAAATAGAGGCCTCGATGATATTTGGGGGGACTGTGCCTGTCTTAGGTCAGGACCGTGCTAAACGGCTGCTGGATCTTACCCGTCACTGAAAACCATGGCAACAATTGGCCAGGCCCCTGTCTTAGGTTGACCCAGCGGCTTTGCCGCAGACGGAGAGAGAGAGGGGAAGTCCAGTTGTCCGTTATTAACTAACCAGTCCAGCGCCTGATGAGACATATTTCTCAAAGAGCTTAAAAATAGCCTTTGTAAAAGTATAACCAGGGTGAAATTAGGCTCCAAGTCTTAAAGTGCTTAGTCCTCCTCCACAAGTCAGGTATCCTTAATCCCTTCTTAACCAGCCACGGACCTTGTCTCGTAGTCGGTCTTAACAAGAGCTAAGCACCTCCATTAATGGCTGCCACATAAGCTTCTATGTTTGATTTGAGTGAGACAATTGTGGCTGTGAAATGAATGGGAAACTGGTTAAAAATTGTATATTTTAGATCTTATTACTGTTTATATCTTGACTCATTTTTTTACATTTTCTGGACATTCTGGTCATTCTAAAGTTTTGTCACCGCAGGAGTTCTTTCTCAGATCCCTGGATCTCTGAACCCTGCAGAGTGGAGACCTTGTCCTTTCTGGGACACAGTATCCAGCTTCTCCAGGTGTTACCTCCTTGCTGAGACTCTGTGATGACTAGAATCCCTTCCACATTCAGGGCCTGTTCTCCAAACTTGGGAGTTGAGATTGGGTGATTGTGAAATAGGATGGAGAAGTGGAATTAGATTAAGAATTTTGCCAAATACAAACACCTAAGGACACTGAGGGTGAACAGGGAAGTGTCAGTGTGGAAAGAAGAAAAGATGTTTTTGGTACTGTCCAGGGGAATGATGCCTGTTGTTCTCACAGAGGTTTGCATCATATGAGTTTGTCTCCAAACACAAAATCATAGAGTGTCTTGGAACCCAAGATGGATAGTAACTCTTGTAACAATGGGAGTTGTACTGGAAAAGAAGAAGGGGAGAGGAAGATGGGAACTGAAGAAAGATATCTCTGGGCTTAGAAATGTGAAGTCATATTTTGACCTGATTCCAAAATGCTTAATAGACAAAGTACACATCCATCCAATAATCACACTGTTGGTGAGTTCAAGAGAAAGGAAGCCACAAGAGAACAGGTGTCCCAGAAAGACCAGAGGAAGCCTGACCTCAGTTCTTCTCCTCTTATAATGTTCAGGCTTTACCACATGCAAATGCTCTTCAAACTCAAAAGTAAAATTCCGCTCTTGGGCTGTGGGAGCTAGCATCTGTCTCTTCAGACAGGACTGAAGGTCTCTGGGGAAGGCAAATTTGTGGTGTTGAAGTTGAGGTTGTTGGGTCTCCTACTTTGTCTGTTGGGAGTTCCCAAAAGTGAGTGTCTCAGATGCCAGATATGGGTCTATGAGGATCTTGAGACTGCAGATGCCTGATAGGTGTTGATTTTCTTGTCCTCAGGTGTTCTATCCCAGGTGCAGTTACAGGAGTTAAGACCAGGGCTGGTGAGGCCTTCACAGACACTCTCCCTCACGTTCTCTGTTTCTGGTTACTCCATCACCAGTGGTAACTACTGGAGCTGTATTCACAAGCCCCCTGGGAAAGGTCTGGAGTGGATTGGGTGCATCAGATATGATGGGAACTTATTTCACAACACTTCCCTCAAGAAATGAATCACCATCTCCAGAGACACATCCAAGAACTAGTTTTCCCTGCATCTGAACTCTGTGACTGCTGAGAACACAGTTTTGTATTGCTGTGCAAGAGACAGTGAGAGGAAGTCAGTTTGAGCCCTGACACAAACCTCCCCTGCAATAGGGGAATTGAACTGCAGGGGTCACTCAGGACCTATTGCTGTGGATGTAGGAAGGGGTTTCTTATTTTGATCACTGGCTTACCCTCTTATTAGTTCTCATCTGCTTTCCAGGGACACTTCTTGTTTTGTTCTCTGTTGCTCTAATTTCTTACTCTTTGTGGGCAAGAAAGGAGGAAGTGACATTCTTTGTTTGCAAATGAGGTGTTACCAGTCATTAGGGGTCTTTCATTCATCAGGTTCCCATATGTTCTGCTTTTTCTTATTGAATGACAGGCCATCCTGAAGACTCTCTTCCTCTTTCATTTGGAAGATTTCCTACAAACTCATTCAGTTCATGCACTCTGTGTGCTTAATCATTGTCTGTCCTCAGAAAGGCACACATCTGTATACATATGGGCCTATTCCCCTCAGACAGGCACACATCTACTACCATCTGGATGTCTTGTCTTATGGAAAAAACATATCTATCCCCACAGTGGTCCCATTTCCTCAATCAGGCACGTGATTTTCTCATGTAGGCCACATACATCACATATGAGCATACTGTCACATATAGGCCTCTTCTAACAGGCAGATATGAGTCTCTATGTGGGCCCCTTCTCTCAGGCACACACTGTCACATATGTGCTCCTTCTCTCATACTGACACAAAATGTCCCATGTGCTTAGATCTGTCATTCTGAACCTCTGCTCTATGACAGTCCCTGTCTTCCCTGTGGCTGTTTTATGATTTTTTTGGACACTTATGTTGAAGGTTCCCCATTCTCTAGACCTCCACTGATCTTCTGGCTAGAGAAGCAGGGCAAATGGCAAGATGCAGTTCTCAATGTTTCCCAATGAAGCAGGGGGACAAGTGCAGAGATGAAATTCCCTGCTGAGGCCCCTGCACAGCCTTGTGGGCTGTGTCCTAGGACATGACTCTCAGCTTCCACAGGTAGAGATCATGAAGATGATGAGAAAAAAAGTGGATGGGTTCCTGATACTTGTCCCCTCTCTGCTCTCCCTGCTGGTATGTGACAAAAACCCACCCGACTGTTTCTTCCTCTCTTTTACTGTATTATTTCTCTCTACATTTGTCCCTAGACACAGAGCTCAAGAGGTTATATGCCTGTGCACTACTTCCTGGCTCTCCCCCATGCCAGTTACAGAACAGAAACCCAATTATGAGATGGTCAACAATGACAGCACAGACCTAAATTAGTACTGACATGGGAATGTACAGCTTAAAATTCATTAAAGAGGAAAATAGAGGTTTCAAATGTATATGAATATAATTTTTTCTGATAATTTTCAAAGACCATGAGTTCTGCAAAACAGGATGAATTTCATTATTAGTATGTACATTTAAAAATGATTTTCTGTCATTTCTTTATACACAAACATACTTTATAAAATTATCAATCTTGGTTATTGCACTTTTTAAAGTACTGATAATACTTTAAAAGTCAAACAATAAATAAATCAGAAATTATCTGTATTCTTCATGAATAAAAAATGTGCATGTTGCATGGTATATTTTAATATTTCAATATTTCACATGATATGCGTGTGTGACAAAGAATTCTCATTAATATTAACCAAGTTACAAATGCTGATGGAGAGGAACTGAACTGAATTATAACCTGAAGGTGGATTCACATTTGAAATTCTTATTAACATATCAATATTGCTAATATATGATTAAGAAAGCATTGTATATTAAAAATGATTGTATGAGGAGTGGATGTAGCTCACTGATTGAGTGCCTGCTTCCTATGTACAAGGTCCTGGATTCAATCCCTGGTACCTCCTAAAAGAAATAATTGGAAAATTATTTTAGCAGCACTTTTTAATTATATGGAGAACTCTGCTGCACTTCCCCTTGGTTATTACTCTTACAAGTTATTAGTGTTTTTTTGTTAAATGTTTTTATCTTCTCAACTATTTGCTTGGAAAGTGTATTAGGGATCTCTAGTGAAATAAAACAAAAAGGAGGTATTTGTAAAAAGTATAAGATTTTATAAGTTTTCCCATGCCACCGTGGGGATACATGAGTCCACCATTTCTTAGTGCAGGAGTGGCTTTGGAAAGAAACTCACTATTATCCACTAAACGGTTCACCTTATTCACCTGATTATTAAAATCATCCTCTTCTAAAGTCACCCTCTGGTGATTAGTCGTTTGGAACACAAATATTTTCATGTTTTTGCATACCAGAAAAGTCTATCTACATACCTATTTCCCAGACCTCCTAGTCGCTAATTTTACAATCAGGTTCTTTCCAATTCACTGACTCTCCAGCCAAAACACTGACAATAGCCCATATATCAGTGTACAAATTCACCTCCAACCATTTCTCCTTCTACACAAAATGAGCAACCAGATGCAATACTCAAAGTTCTGCCCACTGGGAGGATTTCCACTAACCACTGTCCTTAAATGATGTCCCAGAAGTGGACTGTGGTACCGCAATTTTTAACTTTTAGGTGGTGCTTGACTATTGTACAGAACCATCTGTAAACCAGGCCTGAGTTTTCTCTTCCTCAGTCAACTGATTGCAAGGAAGTCCCCAAGAGGCTATAACTGTGGGCTGGGAAAGAGAAGGTAATATGGCAGGGGTGGTGGACATGGACATTTGGACCACTTCCTCACGCAACTTGTGCCTTCAGGACCCACTCAAGCCCTATCTTGTATATAGCACACCCATTTTATGATGGAGTGTTACTGTGCACACTTAATTGTATGGTTTTGTGCAAGAGACAATACTCAGTTCATGATAGGCAACTCAGGGCCCATGGTAACTTTGTGTCCCATGGCTAAGCATTCAGTCTCTACTGAGGCCCAGTAGCAGGTCAAAAGCTGTTTCTCAAAAGGAGAAAAATTATTTGCAGATGTTGTCAGGGTTTTCTCCAAAATCATGAGGGTTTACATTGTGAATCTCCTATATAAGCCTGCTAAAATTTCCACATGACTGGTGGGAGGGTCAGGGGAAGGAGCAGGTGAAATCTGGGGATTTACAGGTCTGTGGTTATAACTACAATGTTTGGAAAGTTCTTTTGGCAAATATGGTAGGTGAAGGTTACTAGTGTAGGGTGTTGGAAGTGGGGGAGATATATGGGATAGGATCCAACCTAGGGCCGGCTTCTATGGAATATGTAAGTGTTCATCTTGACATAGTGTGTTATACAGTGGGTGGAGACTCACACAATAAACAAGAAACTATCAAACTCCGAGCCTGGTGTGTCCTGCTATATTCTCAATTAGAGAGACAAGAATCCCTCAAGAATATAGGCAGTGCCTAATAAAACAAAACAGGCCAATATGTCAAGCTTTCAATATTATTGCAAGTAACTTTGAATAGTATTCTTCAAAAATTGAAATGTAGCCATTACCATAGGTCCTGAGGGGAGGGGGAAAGAAGAGTAGAATAGATGGAACATAGGCATATTTAGGGCATTAGAATTGTTCAGCATGATCTTGCAATAATGGATACAAGCCACTTCAAATTTCATCAAAACCTATAAAAGTGTATGATCCAAAATATAAATCATCATGTAAAACATTGACCATGGTTAGTAGCAATGGTTAAATATTTGTACATCATTGGTAACAAATGTACCATCTGCATGTAAAATATTATTAATAAGGGAGGAGGGAATGGGGGAGGGCATTGGGTATATGTTAACCCCCTATAATCTCTATGTGACTTTTCTGTATCATGAAGCTTCTTTGAAGATAAAATGAAAAAAATAAACTGGGGAACATATGAAAGAAAATGTCACTGTACATACAAGGCAACAGATCTTACAGTGATGAAAGAAACAATATCTAAATATTTTTAAATCAATTTTTAATTTTTTTGTATTTTATTGGTTATTTCTTAAATTATTGTTTCCTTTTATTATTAATTGTAATTTGTTATTTTGTTAGCTTCTTTTTTGGAGAGGTTTTGTATCACTGAAGGGTTACAACAGTGACAGGGGAAGATCACTGTTGTGGGGTGTCAGTGATGGGGGATTCATAGGAAAGGGTTCACCTGAGGCAGGCCTCTAAGGCATATGAATATGTTCAAGTGTTCATAGGGCATTGTCTCTGTGGGTGGAGGTCCACACAATAACAAAAAGAATATTGAATTAGAATATAATTCTGCTACATTCTCTCTAAAAGGAGAGTAAGAACTCCCTGAGTACAAAGGCAGTGCCTAGTGAAGGAAGACCGTTGATATTGAAGATTGTTTTTATGAACCTTTTGTTGTGAAATTGAAACTTTGTCTAGTATTATATACTGTCTATGAGTTACCTCCTGAAAGCCTCCTTGTTGCTGAAATGTGGCCTCTTTCTAAGCCAAACTCAGCATATAAATGCACTACCTCCCCCCAGTGTGGGGCATGACTCCTAGGGATGAGACTCCCTGGCACCAAGGGATTACCAAATGCCAACTAGCATGCATCTGGAAATAAACCTTGAACAAAAGGGAGAAATATTAGATACAAATGCGTTTTTATGGTTAAGACATTTCAAAATGAGTTAGGACATCATTCCAGAAGTTACACTTATGCACGTCTCAGTAGGATCTCAGACTGCCACAGTAAAAAGTGCCTCAAACAGTGGGGCTCCTTTGAGTTCAAGAGATATCTAGAAACTAGAAGAAGGGCAGACAGCTCAGGAATTCAGCACCCTGTCAGTGGACCTTACTTTGGAATTTATGCTCCCCAGTGTATCAGAATTAGACTCATTTATAGGCTCTCTACACATGGCTCTTCTGCCCCTTTTATTTGAACCTATAATTAGCAATATATGTCCCAGAGACTTAAATCTTTGGTCTGTCCATGTGTCAGTTGAGCCCTGAATTTCAGCAGACTTGCAAAACCTACTCTCTAGTTCATTGGACTCACCTCAGACAACTAACAAAGAGATGATGATGGACAATGCCCATCCCAAGGAACAGAGAGTGTCTACAAGTGTAAGCAAGAGAGTTCCATCCATCTACCCATGGGATCTCAGCACACTCTCATTAGAAGCAGAGTGGGCATCACCATCCCCAAATCCTCAAGATTGGGGAATGAACAATGGACTAAAGTAGACATTATTATTCTATTATAGATGTCTTAGTATTCTTATTCTATTATAGATGTCTTATTATTCTAGCAATAGAAGAATTTTTATCATTGATATAAGGGCATTGGCCACCAGAGGTTCTGAAGGATGGAAGAGGGAAGAATAGATGTAATATAGGGGCATTTTTGGGACATTGGTGTTGTCCTGCATGAGATTGCAGTGATGGATACAGGCCATTATATATTTTGTCATAACCTACAAAATTGTGTGGGACAGAGTTTAAACTGTAACATAAACTGTAGTCCATGGCTAGTAGAAATGTTTCAATATGCATTCATCAATTGTAACAAAGGAACCATACTAATGAAGGATGTTGCTAATGTGGAAAAGTGGGGGAAGGGGAGGGAGTGGGAGATATAGGAATCCCTTATATTTTTAATGTAATATTTATGCACTCTAAAAGTTCTTTAAAAATAAAATTAATTTTTAAAAAGTTCCAGATTGCATCTATATTTGCTACTGACCCTTCCAATTACTGAATCTGCTGGATCATATGTTCCAAGTGGCAATGCAGCTTGTACAGCAAGCTGGCACTGTTGCAGAGCTCTTCTTTTTCCAATGCCCACTCAAAACTATCAGCTGTTCTGTTAACTTGATAAATGGGCCAGAGTAGCATACCCAAATGAGAAATTTGTTGTCTCTAAAATGCAGAGAATCCACCTAAGTGTTGTGCTTCTTTTTTGGTCAAAGGATGACAGATTGGAAGAAATTACAATGTTAATGTGGAGACTTGTGGCCACTGGAGGCTCTCGGGGGCAAGAAAACAGAAAAATAGGTGTGATATGGGGGCTTTTTCAGGACTTGGGAATCATCTGGAATGACATTGCAATGACAGATATAGGCCATTATATATCTTCCCATAACCTGCAGAATTGTGTGGGACAGAGTGTAAACTACAATGTGAACTATGGTCCATGCTCAGTGACAATGCCTCAGGATGTGTTTATCAATTGCAATGGAACACTAATGAAGGATGTTGTTTATGTTGGAGGGTGTGGGAGGTGTGGGAGCAGGGCATAAGGGAATCCATATAATTTTTGTGTAACATTTATGTAATCTAAGTATCTTTAAAAAGTTAAAAGATATTTTAAAAATGGATAGGCAGATGCAACAGCTTATCCTTTACTTTGTAAGTGATATGTTGACATGCTCCAACCCACTGGACACCAAGAAATTTCACCAAGGAGAAAGGCTGCTGTAATTTTGTTGGATGTGCCTCCCATCCTTTCTCATGCAAATGCCTTAACATGAGATTAGTTTCTATCTCTTGTTCACTAAGCCTAATGAACATAATATCAATATAGTGGAACAGTGTGATATCTTGTGGGAGGGAAAGGTGATCAAGGTCCTTTTGGACAATATTATGACAAAAACTTGGAGAGTTGATATACCCTGAGTCAGGACAGTGGAAGTATACTGCTGGCCATGCCACCTGAAAGCAAGCTGTTTCTGGTGGTCCCTACCAATATCAATTGAGGAAAAAAGCATTTGTGATATCAATAGCTGCTTATCAGGTAGCAGGGCATATGTGGATTTAATGAAGCAATGATACTACATCTAGAATAACAGCTGCATTTGGAGTAACCACCTGGTTAAGTGTGCAGCAATCCTCTGTCATCCTCCAAGATCCATTTGTTTTCTGCACAGACCAAATAGGTGTGTTGAATGGGGATGTGGTGGGAATCATGTGGTGGAAATCATCACCCCTGAATGTTTCAAGCAATTGATGTTGACTCTGACCTCTGTAATTCCTCCAGGAATCCAGTATTGCTTTTGGTTTACTATTTTGCTAGGTAGGGACAGTTCTAGTGGTGTTCACTTTGCCTTTCCTACCATAGAGCCATGACTTCAGAAGACAGTGAACCATGTGGGGATTCTGCCAAATACTGAGAATGCCTATTCCAAGTATGCATTCCATAACTGGGGAAATAATCACAGAAGAGGTCCAGGGACCTACTGGATTTACTGTGAGATGGATATCAGCTAAAAGTCCTTTGATCACCTGATCTCCATAAGTCCCTACACTGACTGGTGGATCACAGTGACATTTTGCGTCTCCTGGAATTAATGCCACTGCTGAGCCAGTGTATAATGATCACTGGGATGTCTGGCCTTATCTTTTCCCCCAATGCACAGATACCCTGGTAAGGACCCTATTACACATTCAACAGGTTCTGATTCTGTAAACTGCCTCAAGTGTGGGATTGATTAGGGTCCATGACTAACTCTTTCTGTTATTCAAGTTATATTTTTTGGTTCGCTTGACCTAGTACACTTTTGTTTATATTTATCAAGTAGGAATTTAGTAGCCTGCCCATCTATCTTACTTCTAGGTCTCCCATGATCCATTAGCCAACACCATAGGTCTATGCAGCTCAGACTACTTTGATTGCTGCTTTGAGTATGCTTTTCATTGTGGTAGACATGTCCATCTTGTCTTTGAAGTTATTTGCTGCCACTTGACTTCTGCCTGATTATTCCCATAGTGTTTAAGTAACCTAGTACGGTTACAGCATTTCCCACAACAGAGAAGAGCAACAACAGAGTTTTTCAAGGAAAACTGATGTAGCCTCACAAATTTAATTCTCTTTGTTCTGGCAAAAGGTGTATCCTGTGAACATTCCTGGGGAGAGTGGACAACTTTTAAATGGAAAATCCATTCCAACATTCCAATATTGCTAGCCTTTGTAACCCCTCATCTACAATATACCAGGGTAGTTCTGGCATCTCCACATCATGTAATGTTAGCCCTGTGATACATATTTCTGCCAACCACTCAAACAAACTGTTACAGCCCTTTCTGACCCCTCAAGCTACATCATTGAATCCAGAATCTCTCCTTTGTGGGCCCATATCAATAAATTCAGTCTGGTCCAACTTTATATTCCTCCCACCATTATCCCATACACTTGATATCCCTTCCTACACATGTTCCCCTGACTTCGTCTATATTAATTGGAAAACACACGCTGTTCTTGGGAGTATAGCATTTTTCCTCCTTCATGGGTTACAGTTTGTGCTTCATCTTTGGGGGTTGTTGTGACTTTAGTCTAGTTTAAGGTCTGGAAGAAAAGAGGGCTCAAAGGGGTGTGTGGGAAGAAACATTAGATGGATCTTGCAAGCAAATTACCGCAGGACATTCCCACGTATTTTCATCTGGTGAGACAGACTCTTCAAGTGGGAGCTGGCAGACTCCTTGGGTCAGGCTGAATCTAGCGTGTCCATTTCCTCAAGGCAGGCTGGAGTTTGCATCGTTGTCTCTTCAGGGCATATCATTATAGGTTTATCTGGCAAAGCCTCAGCAGAATTTATTGTTTAACTGTCTCCACTGCCATCATCAACTCACATGTCTCCATACCTATCCTCAGAATTCCACTCCATTCCACTCAAGGCCCTCACTTTAAAATTGGACACCCTAAAAAGTTGAGATTTTAGTTTGTATTATAATTCTGCTACTCAAATAATGAGACTCTCTGTCTGGTTTTCAGAGATCTCAATTTGTCAACTGCACAAAATAAAATTTTCTTTCATGGCACACAGAAACTTTCACATCGTTCATATGCACATAAGTTTAAAATTTGAAGCTTTCATCTCATCGCTTCCTTTTATAAATGAATCTAGCATATTTAGGAACAACCAGCCAACGTCATTATATCTTTTAACTCCACAAATCTTACCTCTCATAAGTATGGAAATAGTCATATCCAATGGTGATATTTTGTATATCTTTATTACCAACACACAAAATGGACATCCAGTAGGCTCTTGATTATTAGTCATTAGTTTCTGTAGCCATTTGGCAATTTAATATAAATATGAATTCCAAAAATATAATTGGATCATGCTTGTAAACTGATCTGTTAATCTGGGCATGCTTAAGTTATGAATAGGGTGTTGACTGGGCCATGTCAGTAGGGCATTGAACCCCACCCCTTGGTGGGTAGGGGAATTGAATATAAAAGTCAAGGCAAAGGACAGAGGGAGCAGTTTTTGAGAAGCAGTTTTGATGTTGGAGTTTTGATGTTGGAGAGAAGGCCCCAGGAGAAGAGAAGTGAGCCGTTCACCTGACAGTCTACAGGTGGCCTTGTGGAGGAACCAGAGGAGCTAAGCCCAGATAGAAATGCAGCCTTGGGAAGAGAGGAATCCAAGAAGCCTGAACCCTGGCAAACATCAGCAGCCGTCTTGCTCCAACACGTGGCAATGGATTTTGGTGAGAGAAGAAACTTAACGCTTTATGGCCTGGTATCTGTGGATTTCTACCCCAAATAAATACCCTTTATAAAGACCAACCCATTTTTGGTATTTCACATTAGCACCCCTTTGGCTGACTAAGACAGTGTCCTTGAATCTAACCAGAGTAGAGAGCCAATCGCAAAATACCCAGAACCAATTCAGAAATCCCATTTTTAAAATTCTGGTTCTCAAGAATCACTCCGGATACCAAGCTGTATTATTCATTTTTCTTCAACAAAACAGAACCAACAGGAAATATGTATAAATGGTATGAGATTTTATAAAATTGTCTCACATGACTGTGCAATGCACAAGTCCAAATTCTGTAAGGCAGGCTCTGAGCCATGAGCTCTGGTGAAGGTCCTCTATGATTTCCCTAGGAGAGGCTGGCTGTCTGAATTAGAGTTGGGAATCCTCTCTCTAATGGCTGAAATCACTTCTCCTTTTAAGTCCATCAAGCGATTGGATGAGATGTCACTCATTTCTGGAGTCAATCTCCTCAGTTGATGTCGATGCAATCAGCCATAGATGCATACTACTCATTGATGATTAAGGTCTATGAAAAGTCTTGCATTACAATTATCCCAGTGCTTGCTTGACCAAAACCAGGCTACTATTACCTTGCCAGGGTGACATATTAGTCTAACCATCAAAGAAAGGAACAGAGATGAATTAATTTATTCATGGTTTATTTATACCAAACACATTTTTCATTCTCATTCACCTTTCATTGTTAATGTCATTTCTATTCCATTTTTAAACTATGTTGAGAAACCTTCACTGCACATATTATTTGTTGCATATCCATACTGAGAATCTTCATTTAACACATTTGTATCAAATCTGACTCCTTTGCAGCAAATGTAATGTTGTGTGTGATTCCTTGTGCTATAATTATTCCTGGAATTTAAGAAGGTATAAAGTGTTGTGAAAATGGTGGGCAGGGTTACGGGAAGATGGTGGAATTCGGAACTCCAAGACTCAGTCCTTCTTTCAGAATGACTATTAAATAAATGAAACAACAATTTTGAAATTCCAAGGGCCAGAATAATACTGTACAGCATCCAGGGAAGAGTAGAAGGAAGAGGCTGATAAACCTCAGTAAAGACCAGTAAATTGCTCTCTCCATGTGGCAGCTACCAGCACCCATCCTCCACTCTCAGAGCTGGCTGTCATGGATTCTAGGCTCTGGCAAGCTGGAAGGTGAATGAAAGTGACATAAATATTCACTTTCTCAAGGCCAGGGTTAGGAACAGCTGATCACTGATCATGGGGCTTTGATTAGTGGCTTCTGATCACAGGAGGGCTGGATCTAAGGGTGGCCATTATTTCAAACTGCCTCAATCAAAGACCAGGGCAGAAGAAACTTAAAGATGCTTCTTCCTTAGGACTGAGGAGGAAAGAGAGAAGAAGGGCTGCATTTGCTGAACAGGACAAGCTCAGTTTGTTCAGTTGTGGAGGAAGTTCTTGGTTCTGTAATTCATCTTATCCCCAGAGTACCCTGGAGCTATTCTGTACCCTTGTCATGTATCCCTGGCCTTCCTTTGGCTGGGAAAGAAAAATTTGGAAAAGTCCTCTTTCTAGCACCCCTCCTTTCTATTTTTGCCCTCCAGACAAAAGCAGCTTGAGAGCTTGACACAATGAAAGGTGTGTAAGAAAATATAGATGTGGGCAAAGTCAGCCAAAGGTCTGCTAAATTTGATACTAGGAAACCAAACTAATAGTATATTAAAAGAATCATACTCCACAATAAATTGGGATTTATCCCTTGTATGTAAGGCTGTTTCAAAATAAAAACTCAATTAATATACTGCAATACATTAATATAATGAAGGAATGTAAAAGATCCTATCAATTGATGAAGAAAAGTCATTTGACAAAATCCAGGACCCCTTTTTGATAAAACACACTTAGAACACTAGAACTAGAAGGAAACTCTCTCAAATGCTAAAGGCTTATATGAAAAGCACACAAAAAACATCCTACTTAATGGTGAAAGACTTAAATCTTTCACTTTATGACCTGGAATGAGACAATGGTGCCCACTGTCACCACTGTTATTCAAAATTGTACTAAGCATGCACCCTAGTTCACATTGTAGACCACACTCTCTCCCACACAGTTCTGATGTTATATGATGATATAAAATGGCCTATATCTGTCATTGCAATGTCACTCAGGATAATTCCCAAGTCCCAAAAAATGCCACACTAATGAAAGATGTTTATGTGGGAGGTTGTGGGAGGTGTGGGAGGTGAAGCATATGGGAATCCCTATGATATTTGTGTAACATTTATGTAATCTAAGTATCTTTTAAAAAATAAAAAAAATTATTTTAAAAATTGTACTGAATTTCTAGCCATAGTAATTA
>JAQZBX010081855.1:0-13612 GCA_029593785.1 Cabassous unicinctus | reverse complement strand
AAAAAAAAACACACCAGTTTGCTATTGGAATCCCAGTTGAGAAAGGCTAAAGTACAGAGCAGAATTCAAACCCCCTATCCCACTGACCTTCTTCCCAGAGGGTGTTCAAATTGAAAATGTGCCCAGGACTAACTGTGTCCCCTGGGTCCCCAAGCTGGAGTCCTCTTCCTCGTCTGCTCCTCTCCCTTCCAAGAGAAGAAGCACACAAGTGGAGGGCCTGGCCTGGCTGAAGCTGCTCCTAAGCACCAAAGGTTTCTTTCTCCATCTGGATCGGAGCCCAAGCCCTTTGGGGGCTTGGGTTGGATTTCCCCCAAGTAAGGAATAGAAGAGAGTATCAAGGCACCAACTACACGAACCTGGGACTAAGCTCCAAAATGGCAGGGGGCTGCTCACTGGCCTACTGGGCTCCGACCTAGAGGTGTTTTCAGCAGGTTGGGACTGAGGGCAGAAAACAGTGATTTCTTTTTAAGCTCCCTAGATGATACTTTGTAGCGAGATTTGATAACAGCTTTTGTAACCTCTATCCTTTCTTACTGACCTGCTGCTTTGGCATTCCTGTGTTTAGTAAATGGTCCCTCTGAGGGGCCCCACGTCATGTGTGAAGACTCTGGTCTGTGCATCAGAAAATCAGCCAGATCCAAAAACCAGACTGAAAAACAGTGGAAAACCCAGGCAGCAACAACAGGACTGGCAAAGGCTACTCACTCCCCAGCCCTCCTAACTCCCAAAATGGGCTTAGGTGCCTGACCTTCAGTCCAGCCCTCTCCTTGCTTAGAGTAACTTGCTGCACATGAATTTGAGGGACACAGCATTCTACTGGTCACTACAGAGAGGAACCCTCAAATGTGACACAGCCAAAGCTTCCTCAGCCTCTCTGCTCCTCCACTCCTACCCTGAGCTGAATGGCCCAAGTTCCACTCCCAACACCACACAGAAAGCACTGAAGCAGAAGTTGCTTTAATCAAGGGGTGAAGTCCTCATTCAGGGGATCTCACCTAACCTTTGGTGGTGGGGTCTCAGCCTACCCCCCACATGCCCTGAGGCCCCTCAGAAAGGATGGAGCAGCCGGTCAATAAATTCTGGCAGAGCCCAGGGACTGGGGGAGCCTGGGGCAAGGGGCAAGGGCTGGGCACCGACAGGATGGGCATGAAGCTGAATGTGGGAATAGCTTTACACAGATGGTTCTACCTGGGGGCCAACTGAGGTGGCTGTGCATCGGGCACTGCAGCACCAGGAGGGCCTGAGGGTCGGAGGGGACAGCAAGGAAAGGCGTGCTTAGGAGATGAGGCGGCCGTGAAGCCGACGCAGCTGTTCCTGGGTCAGCACCAGCCGGTGTCGCTGTCCAAGGCCAGCCGCACAGGAGAAGGTCACTTTGCCCACATAGACCGTGTCGTCCTGCTGCTCCTCCTTGGCCTGAGGGTGGGCGAGGGGGACAAGAACCCAGGTCAGGAGCTCACTCGGGCTGTGGGCTACTGAAGGGGTCTTTGTGCACTGAGACCAAGGCAGTCCCTGCGAGACTCAGACTGGGCTATGGTGACCACATTTTCCAAATCAAAATTGGGGCACGTGGTCTGACAAGGGAGTTTTGGGCCTCTCCTGGTGTCAAAAGGCACAGATGTTTAGGTGCTAGCACACTGGACTTTCTAGAGGCCATGCAAACACTTCTAAGTTATTTGCTAGTAAGATTTGGCCAGATAACCCAGGGGGTGCAGTTGTTGGACCCAAGTCCCCAGAAGCCTCTTCAAATTCTGAGGGGAATAGGGAGGAACCCACCTGAGCCCTCCATATTGCCCCCTTCCCCTCCCCATGGTCCCCCTTACCCTGAGGAAGGCTGATGATGGAAAGGTGGCAAAGGCAGTGGGGACTGTGGCTCCAGGGCGCTGTGACACTATCTCCTTGAGGACCTCATCCTGGGGGGAGGCATGGGGATGGGGAATGGATGGACCCATGTTCATTTAGAAGCTCCCACGGGCTAACCCAAAACCTCCCTGGTTTCACAGGGACATGAAATTCAGGGGAGGACTAGTCCTCTCTGTCACCACACTTTTGTTCTCAGCTCCTATCTCACCTCCAAACCCATCTCTACCATCCGTTCTGACTTTACAAATCCTTATCCTTTAAAGCCCCAGTCAGATCCTACCACTCTGGGAAGCCATCCCATCCATTCTACCCCACAGTGGTCTCAGCTGCAGTCAGAACCACACCCTCTAACGATGGTCCTATCTATCTCATCTTATTTTGTTGATGAGAATTTATCTTTTGTTTGCATCTAGACTGAGCCCCCAAAGCAAGCATCCTGCCTTCCCTTCCACCTCCCTCCCCAATGCACTATCAGCACAGGAATGGGCCCAAAGAAACTCTGAAAGTGATTGCGGAAATGAATGTGCCGAGGTCTCCACCAGAATGCTCTGAAGCAAGGTCTTTAGAGTCAGAAAAGGCAGGGTCTAAACTGACCTTGAGCTTCTCGATGGTGTCATTCAGGGACTTGAGCTGAGCCACCTGCTCCAGAAGCTGGGCCGATGGGCTTTTGGCAGCTGTGGAAAGGGAAGGCTGGTGAGACCCACCAAGGCCCAGGCAGGCAGCTGCACTGGACTGCGGGTCAGCAGGACAGAGACTGGGCCTTCTCAAGGAGCAAGCACTTAAGAGACAGTGGGTGAATCAAGCAAACTGAGCAGTGAGGCCAAAGAACACTGCTGGGAACAATGCAGGGATTGTCTGGGCAGGGGCTAAACCCTGGAAAGGGCAGGGGAAGGGGGTGTGTAATTCATCTCAGGGGTTGGCACGTCCATACCGGGACTGGTGCGAGTGATATCTACTACGTGGGTGTGCGTGCTCAGCTGATTCAACGTCTCCAGCAGCTGGTTGGTCTTACGATACAGCACTCCAGCGGCCAGCTCACTGCCAGGGCCCTCATGGGATGGAAGGGACAGCTTTGCCACATGCAGAGGAGGCAAGGCTGCCAAGGATGCCTTCATCTGGGATCCCTGGGGGAGAAAAGCAGGGTGGTGGTTAGAGGTGCTGGAAGGCCCCTGCCATCTATCGGTGGTGCAGGTACGCTCCACCCCCACCCAGTGCTTCCTGTGGCCTCCTCACCTTGATGATGCTGTTCTCATGCTGGAGCTGGGAAATGTGCAGCCGCATGGCAGAGATCTGCTGAAGCAGCAGTGGTGAGTCCTTCACCAGCCCTGGGCCTGGTACCAACCCTGGAGCCTGCCCAGGGGCTCCCGCTGTGGGACCACAACAAATGTCATCAGAGAAGTTAAAGGAGGGGGTTAAAGATGGACCCTGCCCCTGCCCCTCCCTTTCCTCATCCTCTCCTCTCCCACCTCCAGTCCTGGCTGCTCCCAACTGAGGAGCCTCACCCTGC
Source organism: Cabassous unicinctus (assembly GCA_029593785.1). Lineage (NCBI taxonomy): Eukaryota > Metazoa > Chordata > Mammalia > Cingulata > Chlamyphoridae > Cabassous > Cabassous unicinctus. The sequence continues at coordinate 10,245 of JAQZBX010081855.1, read as the reverse complement.
TCCCCCAGCCCCGAATCCCACCAGCCCTGGTAACCCCCACCAAGGTGGATCTCTACCTCGCTGCTGCTCTTCTGTGCTCGGGAGAGCCCATGGGGGAGCAGGGAGAGAGGAGAGTGGAATTAGATGATCTGGGTGTGAGGGGTCACACCAGAGGAATCCTGGACACGACCCACAGGAAAATCCTTTCCCAATCACCATACAGGAAAGCCCTCCCTCTGCCCCCACCTTTGGGGGAAATGCAGGTATGTGTGAAAGTAAGGTAGGAAAAGGGGAGTGAGGCCATGAGACAGGTGACATGTGTGAAAAAAGTGACCACATGAGTATATGTGCTGGAGGAAACCTTGGGCTGTGAGGCTGTCCCTGCCTCCCTTTCTCAAACTCCATCTCCAAGGAAGGCATGGGAAGAATCCAGAGACCCAATATACCTGCCCCCTCCAAGCTCACCACCAGCAAAGCTTATGTTGAGGATGCAGGTACATTCCTTCATTGCTCTGAGGCAAGAGACCCTCTTTTTGGGAGGAAGTTCCATAAATTCAGTACCAGTGTTTGTTTAAAGAGCCTGTGCTAAAACAATACAATATGGAAATTCTGGAGATTCCTGCCAAGGCACATGGAATTATCTGTACCACAGGAATCTAAAGCCATGAATGTACTTTGGTCACCTCCCAAGTGAAGAGGTGCCAGTTATTAATGAGAACAAGAACGGAGGTGAGGTCAGCTGACCAGACTCAGGAGTACCAGGGGAGGTCTAGAGATCCTGCGGGTTTAATTCTAGTGCAAGAAGTGTAGTTTCTTGAGGTGGAAAGGGTAAATAAGAAACTGAAGAGAGAACAAAACACAAACCACATAGCAGGTGAAAACCAAAATGGCAGTGGCCACCTCCCTCCTTGGTCAGGAAACTGGGAGATCAAGCCCAGAAGGAAAAAAAAAAACCCAGGTAAGGAGACCTGACCACACTGAGAGACCAGGCCAAGGTCAGAACATAAGCCTCAAACGAAACTAGGCCAAGCCAGCAATGGAGAGGGCCAGACTGCCCAGGCCCTTAACCCATAGTCCAGGTTGAACAAGGTTGTCGTTCAGGGACCTGGGGCAACCAATGCAGGAAGAACAAGAGGATGGAAGAGGAAGCCACCCCACAGGATGACCCCGGAAACTTGGTGGGAAAGGTACAGCGGCCAAGCAGAAAAGCCATCAATAGCCATCAGAGTGCCAGGCAAGGCGGGATGCCCAGCGGGCTTAGCCCAGCCCACTGCAGGCTGAGGTCCCTCTGGGAACTCAGGCTGGAACAGAAAGATCAGACTACAGACCCAGAGGTGACATTTACTAAAGTCCAACTGTCCTCCTTATTCTGAGCTTCTCGACAACTTGGTAACAACACACCTTGGACAGAGAAACTGTGCACTTATCTCTGGATGAAGTGAAAACTTGGTGAAAGCTGACACAGAGTGAAAGTGGGTGAGCACATTCCTGGCTGAACATATGGGGTAAGACAGGGGCAGAAGGCAAACCGAGGCCAAGGACAGGAAGAAGACCATTCCATGTCCTCTGGGCAACAGCGGCCTGCACCACTGTACTCACCACCAGCAATGCCTGAGACCAGGGTAGCAATGCCCGAGGGAGGGGGCCCCCGGAGCCCCTCGATTGTGCGCTTGGACTGGCTGTTCAGCCTCTGCTTTAGCTCTGCCTTTTCGGCCTCCAGCTGGTCGATGTCAGCCTGGAGTGCATCCATCGTCTCCTCAAACTCTCTGTGAAAGAAAACTGCCCTTGATGAGTGTCCCCTCCCCACTGCCCTACCCTCAATTTTCATCTTGAGTGGTCTGCGGAGTAGCCCCACTAGGGAGGTAGCAAGGGCAGCATAGGCTTAGGTTGGGGTGATACAAGAGGGCTGGCACTGGGGAAGGAGGATGGTGTCTGCTCCCTTGGTCCCATTGCAGGAGGGCCTGAGAAGGGAGCTGGGTTTGGAGGCAGAGAGCCTCCAGCGGCAGCAGGGGACTGGCACGAGCAGGGCCCCAAGGAAGGTGCCTGACTTCTCCTTCTTCCGTAGCAGCGCCTGGGTCTCCTCCAACCGAGTCTGGACTTTCTCAGTCCGCTCGTCCGCATCTTTGGCAGCACTGTCCAGCTTCTTCTCCAGGAGGCTCAGCCGCACGTTGGCCTCACTCAGCTCCTCCCCCTAGATGAGGGCAGAGGGCGTCTAGTTTCCTTACATCCTCCCCACAGCTCCCAGGGGACTTGGGATAGACCCAACTCCCTAAGGGTCCCACCATGCTGCCCAGGGCCCCAGATCCTGGGCCTACCCCACCCTCACCTTGATCTTGAGTGACTTCTTTAACTCCTTGATAACTGTCTCTCTATCTTCAAGCTTCAAACCCAGGCCTTCAGCATCTGTGATCTCCGCACGAAGGGCTGCTGCCCGCAGCTCAACCGGGGGTGGCTAAGTGTTGAAATGGAGTAGAGGGTGGGGTTAGGGAGAGCTCACCAACCTGCTCCTTTCTAGGGAGATCCAGTCACAGGAAATCTTCCTGCTTTCTAGGTAAGACATGCTATCCAGATCCCTTCCTCCAGCCTCCCAGCCCTCCCACAACTAGTAGCAGCTCGGTGAGCCCAGCTCCTCCAGGCCCTGGAAGCTCCTCCTAGGACATTCCAGTCACCTTGCTGGGGGGCCGCTCTGCATCATACTCCCCCTCCTGCATGGCTGTGGCCAGCTTGTTCATGGTACTGATGAGGATGTTGCATGACTGGCGCAGACACTCATAGGGGCTGCCGGAGGGGCTCCCATAGATCTGCAGGAGCCAAGGGCAGTAGTGAAAGCCCCCACCAGCCACCTGCCTGCCCGACCCCCCACTCTGCCCAGCCATCCAGACCTACCTGCTCGCTTGCTTTGAAAGCCAGCTCCTCCAGGGCAGCCACAGGCAGCCCCTCATTCTCCGCCAGCGGGGCAATGAGCTGGGCAGCAGCAGCTGCCACCTCCTGCAGCACAGCCACCACCCATGTCAAATGCTTCCTGCAGTCTAGGAGTGTGTCGGAGACCTGTGCAACAGGCCAGAGTCAGGAGCCCAGCCTGGGTCTAGCATTCCAGCTCCAGCTACCCGAAACCATTCTTGTCCCCATGACCAGAGCCAGATAATGATGTGCCAGGCCCTTCCTAATTCTCCCCAGCTTCCTTCCCTTCCCCACTCGCAGCCCCAAACCTGTGGTCCAAAGGCCAGTGCAGCTGGGATCCCAGGAGCATCCGTCCCTGGCATTCGCCTTCTGATCTTCTTACAGAACTGGCGGATGTCACTGCATGATGTTTCCAGGTCCCGGAGCAAGAGGGCAATATCTGAAGCTTCCTGCCCAGTCTACTCAAGAAATAGGAAATCAATGGGGCACCAAGTCAGCCTTAAGGCTGGGTGTGAGGAGGTGGGGACTAGGAAGAAAGAGGAGTTCAGACAGACATAGATGTGCTCTTACCTGCAAAAAGGCACGTAACCGTCCCACCTCCACACTCATGCAGTCCAGGGCACTCTGGGTGAACTGCAAGAACAAAACATGTGGTGGTCATCCTCCAACGGGAGCCCTTCTGCCTCCTCATCATCTCTAAGAAGTTCCCATCCTCTGCTGACCCCCATGCCTAAGTGGGTGTTCTGGCTTCCCTGATCTGGCCTTGGTGACCCTGCCCTAGTCCTATGCGATATCCCTTGGGGGCCTGATCTCCTAACCTGACATGCCCCATTTCTCATCTCTAAACGGTTCACCTTAATATGGTCGGCCAGCTGCATAGTACAGTCCTCAGGCTGCTCGGCAAGGTGGATGCTGTACAGATGCTGAGGAGGGATGACAAAGAGACAGACAGCGTTTAGGCCCTGGAAGGGTGGAGGGGTCTTCCCAAACTGCAGTTTGAGGCCAGGTCATCATGGGACTCCAAAGGTACAGGAGAATCCAACACCCCTAAGCAGCTGCATCAGAAAGCAAGTTCATCCAAGAGCACACCAAGCCTCAAGCAAGCAATGTGGAAAAACATCCATGGATACAATCGTGATAGCCCCCATCGGGAGAGACCTTCCCTCCCTCCTGTCTTGCCCCAGACCTGGTAGTATTTGATGGCCTTGGTGAGAGGCTCCACATTGACAGTCTCGTCCAGCTGATCCTTGTGCAGAAGCTCAATAAGGAAATCCAAGGAGCGCTCATGAGCACTCATCTCAGGGTACAGACTGCCCACCTTCTTATACACGTCCACACTGCACTGAGAGAGGGCACTAGAGACAAGAGAAGGGCTCTGTGAGGCCAGGGTCATCCAAGCCCCAGGGTCTGCCAGCAGTCTCAGCTCCAGCCTATCTTAGACCCAGGGCCCTGAGGAGTGGGGGAGGGGTCACTTACTGCTCATAGCGGTGGAGCGTGGCCTGCAGCAGACTCAGTGAGTACACCAGCCCAGCAGCAAAGCTGAGCTGCTCCCCCGCAGCTCCTCGCAGCCCAGGCCGCTCTGAACAGTTCTCACTTAGTTCAAACTTCTCCTGGGCCTGCTTCCGGATCAGCTCTGCCTATGGGAAGAAGCACCAGGGTCCTGGGACTCGGAGCAGAGGATGGGGAACACAGACTCAGGAATTCAGGACACAAAGCTTAACAGCTATGAGGGGACATGGACACACGTGGGAGAAAAAGCACAAACAGCTCTTGGAAGGGCAGGGAGTCTCACATGATGGCATGATTAATGGAGGTCGTGAGACTCTGGGAAGAGGGGGAAAAGAGGACCATGACCAGTGGGGCTATGTTCTTTCCTGTCTGAAAGCTGCCACTCTTAGAATACTATGCTGCCAGTGATCTCCCTGGCTAACACCTTCCCAGTCTCAACTCTATTGTTATTCCTTCAGTGACTGCCCACCTCCCTCCGCCACCTCAATTTAAATTAGATTTCCAATTGTGCTCTCACAGAACCTGCCTCTCCATCACATTCACTTTGTAATATATCTTCACGTGTGGCTTTGCGGACTGTGTGATCCCCCATTTCATCCTAAACTCTTTGTGGGCATGGACACTGACTGCTATCTTTACTCAGCATCCTCAATGCCTGGCTCACAGGAAGTTCAACAGGGACCTCTTGAATGGGTGGTTGATTGGCCATACCTTGCAAATGAGACGGGGCATGAGCAGCAGCACCAGGACACAGTCATGGTCCCCACCTGGCCGAAGGAAGCTGTCGGGCATGAAAGCTGTCAGCAGGGACATGTGCCGGTTGGCCTGGGCTACCTCCATCTGCCTCAACTCCATCTCAATTGCCTGGGAGGGGAGGAGGAAGGCTCTCAACCAGGGTAGAGAGGACCCCAGAACCACCATGCCTTGCTCTACCAGGCCCCTTGCTTCTAGGACCAGCCCAGGCCAGGTATCTTCCAAATCACCACACAAGTACCCCCTACCCAGGAATCTGAAGCCAAGAACCCCACATCATGTCATTCCACAACGACATCCAAGCTAGGCTCCCCAATACTCGGCCTCAGGCCCACCCATGCTCCCAACCTTGGCATGGGCCTTTGTCTCAGCAAACTTGATTTTGAAGTCAAAAGTCTCTGGAGGTGGCTGCTGCTGCCTCTCCACAGATGCTTCCTGCTGGTTTGTCAGTTCTCGATTCACATCCTGGGAGCAGAGACAGACAGTGAGACACAGCTGGTCACAAGGGAGCCCTGGGGTAGCAGTAGGCAGAGATCAGAGGTGGGCAGGCACCTGTAGGTGGGCGGTCAGCTGGCGATACTTCTTGATAGTTTGCTGGTAGTCTGCAACTGTCTCCTGGGCCGCCTCTACACGTTTCTGGGCCTCACGCACCCGGGCACCTGCCATGTCCAGCTGCTCCCGCAGCTCCAGTTCTGTCTCGCGCGCGTTCTCCTGCAGCTCATCATTCATCTCATTCATCGCTTCCTGGAAGGCCACAGGTAGTTGGGGGCAAAGGTAAGGCAGGGTCAGGGTGGCAAGGTCAGGATGAGTCCAGTCACCACACACCCTGCTCAAGTGTCAGAGGTCCCTCTGTCATCTGGTCTCTTTCCAAACACCCTCCCTTCAAATGCTGGAAATCTTGACACCCTCCATTCAGGGGTCTGCTCTTCTCTTACCAGGTCCCCCACTGTCTCCCTCAACTCCCGCACTTTCTCTTCTAGATTCAGGTTCCGGTCTGTCAGCATCTCCACCATCTCCTCAGCACCCAGGGCTGCATCCACCTGGGTTATAGGGAGGGAAAGGTGTCTGAAAAAGAGGGCCCAAAGGAGTCGGGTGGGGGGACCCAGGGTGAGGGGCTAGGCTCCCCACACCTGCTCTTTGAGCTCATCGATGGTGCTCTCCGCCTGGCTCAACTCCTCCTGCAGACGCTCCCGCTGTTGCCTCACAACTTCCAGCTCTTGGTTCTTCTTTTCCATGAGCTTCTGGAGCTTCACATGCTCCTGCTTCTCGGAGGAAGAAAGATCTCGCATCCTGTGTGGAAGTGGAGAGGAGAGAAGAGGGCGAGCCTGTGTCGGTCACTGGGCAAGGGATGCCCTAACACCTCTGGAGATGAGGAGAGTAAGCGCCAGAGCCGGAGTGGGGAGGGGGTGAGGACTTACCTCACCAGGGCATCCTTCAGACGGGCGTTCTGCTCCTCGAGCTGCTTGAGCTGATAACTGGACGCAGCCCCATCCGAGCCTGGGGAAGACCACGAACACTTCCAAACATGGCCCATACCCTACCGTTTGGCCCCCAGCAGCTCCTGGCCTCTCACCTTTCTCTTCGATCTCAGCCTTGAGGATCTCCAGGTCAGTGGTGAGCTCCTCCACACGCTCCTTCAGTGCCTCTACCTCCTGCTGCAGGGACTCCGCCCGCTCTTCAGCCATCTCTTTGTCCAGAGTGGCCATCTCGATGGCATCAGCAGTGTCAGCCATTTCCTCCATATAGCGTTCCTTTGCCTCCAGTGCCTCCTTGGCTTCCTGAACACAGGGTGGCATTTGGTGGGTAAGAGCACAGAGATGCCCCGTGCCACCCTTTCTCACGCAATGTTCCAGGCTCCAGCTCTAATAGTTTCCGGTACACTTCTTAGGGCTCCTTGGCCTCCCCAGCCACACGCCCCCTCCACCCCAAGTCCCACCTTTCGCGCTTCCTTGAGGCGCCGTTGCAGGTCTGCCTGCTGCTCCTGCATTTTGCTCTTCCATTCCTGCACCTGCTCCAGCTGTATCTTGTGTTTCTCCAGTTCTTTTAGCTTTGCCTTGTCTTCTGCCCGTTTCAGCCGCAAGGTCTCCAGCTTCTCCTCCAGGTCCCGCACCTGCGCCCTCAAGCCCTCCTCCTCCTGTGAAGGAGAGGCCTCTTGATCTGTGCACAGTCCACCCCTCCTCCCCACCAAGGCTTAGCTAGAGCAAAGAGGACAGGGATATGTGCAAAAAGTCACCCCAGCCCTAGGGTCAAAAGCAAGTGTCATACAAACATCAGAAAGGAAACCAGGACACAGTACCTTCGGGGGGAAATGTGGAAGAAGCACAGAAAGGAAAGGGTAGCTCAATCAGTGGTGGGATACCCAAATGCTACATTCCAACTCTTCCTGTATCTGGTTCTCCCCCCTCCCCCATCCTAGCCCTTACCTTGGAAGGGGAAGGAAGTGGAGGGGCTGCTCCAGGAGAGGTGAGGGCTGGTGTGGGGATGATGGGTGCTGCCAGCGGAGTCTGAGCCGGGGTGCTGGGCTCACTGCTGCTCAGTTCACCTGCCGATGCTGAGCCAGAGGGGCCCAAGGAGCTACTGGCCCCAGCCACCCCAGAACTGGCTGGGCGGGTGGGCTATTAAGAAAAGGTAAGGCAAGCCAAAAAGAGAACAGGGGATGGGGGTGGTGAAAGGAAGACAGAGAAAATATGAGAATATAGCAAGGGAAGGGGACAGAGAAGGGAAAAGGCAGAAAGAGTATCAAAGTATAATGAGAACAGAGAAAGAAAATGAAGGGGTAAGGGAAAATGACACAGTCAGAGTGAGAGAGTGACAAAGGGCAGGGGAAGGGGGGAAGAGACATCAGATTATAAGGCTCCTCCCTTGGCACTGACCCCACATTCCTCCCAGCTCCAGCACTACCCACTTAGAGCAGAATCAGTCCCTTACTCCCCAACACTCCCCTCTGTGACCCAATTATAATCACTCTAGCAATTCCTGAATACTCCCAGACCTGTCCTTGCTCTGGGCTTGTGCCCTCCTCCCCCAGGAAGGAGAAAAAGCCTCAATGTCATTCCCAGAAAGAAATAACAGACAGGAATTTGTTCTCGACTTTCATGTCCCCAGAGAAGGAAGGGCTGAAAGGGATAACAGGGCTTGGGGATGGTCAGGCTCACTAACCTGCGAGGCCCTCCTTCCTCCTTGGGAGTCAAGTTTAATTTCCCTCACTCCATTCAGTTAAGTTAAGAGGACTGGGGTGAAAGCTGTACCCTTCCTTATCTAGCCCCCACCTTTTGAAAGTTCCTCCCAGGATTCCAAGCTCCCCTTCCCCTATCACCAGACAGACTGGCAACAGAAATGCTGCCCTCCTGGAGCAAGGTGAGCAGAGCCGACTCTTCTGTTATCTCCCTCCCCCGAGACAAAAGGACTCTAGTTGGGCAAAGCACTGAGAGGGCGATGGGGATGTTGCAGGGGGCTGCCCTGAAGTCCTAGGCCTGCCCAATGCTCTCCCCAGAAGTGCTCTCCCAGTGCTCAGAGATCATGTGCTATCCATAGACACCCCCTCCGCCAAAGCCTTGCAGACATACCCACCTCCTCATCCCCTGACATTTTCCACTGCCAAGTTCTTCTTCACCTCTCTTCCAACCCTTCCCCCCACCCACAAAAGTCAAAATTCCCTCCTTCAAGAAAGCCTGTCTTGATTAACGGCAGCCCCTCTCATCTCTCTTTTCCACTCAGCTGCTGGATCAGACAACCTCCTAAGAGAGTGAAGCCATTTTCTCAGGAACGGCCTGTCACCATCCCCAGCCCTCTCCCCACCAAAGAGAACCCAGGATGCTCTCTGACCAACTGTGACCTGCTCACACACATGCACACATGCTTGCACATGCCTGACATGCACTGTGCATGCAGCAGAGGCTTGAAGAGGACTGTCTTTTCTCACCTTGGGCCGCCGAGTTGTGGTCTGGACAGGCAACAGGAGCCAGAGGAGGAGAGGTAGTCAGGAAAGAAAAGGATAATGGCACAAAAACAGACAGCAAAAGGGACAGCAATGAGAGCAGAAGAAGTAACAGGAATAGAGCTACAATTGACACCCCACCTCACCCCCACCCTCCCATCATTTCCCTTCAGGGAAATCAACCTTGGCTCCTGCTCCCAGCTTTGCCCAGCTCTTCCAGGCCTCACCCCTTCAGACACCCTGGAAATCCAAGTCCTGGCAGAGCCACAGGAGACCAAAGGCAGCAGCTCAGGGAGAAGGTCTCCAGAGACCAGTCCTTCGGTGAACAGCCTCACACTCCAGCCCAGAGCCAGAGGCCCCGCCCACACACTACTCCCAAGGACTTTCTCAGTTCAGCCCCTTCCCTTCAAGTGCTACTAGCCAGAGGAATCCCTAGAAACCCCGTGTGACAAGAGAGCCCAGAAGTGGGAGATCAGGTCCTGAAGGCAAAACAGCTGTTGTCCTCCCTGCCCCCCTCCCCCAGGACCAGATCCCGCAGCCATCCCCATCCCTAGGGCCAAGGGCTCAGGTGTCAGGACCATGAATACTGCATTAGCCAGAAGCCCAGACCGCAGCAGAGCACCCTGCCCAGCTGCAGGGAAGGAGGAGGGGACTGGCAGCAGCACAGGGAAGCTACTGCCCTAAAGCAAACCCAGAAGTCCCCAGGTCACTGTAGAGTGGTGAATGGATGATTCACTAACTCCGAAATAGTGTTCTTGCTGTCCAACGTCCCACTCTCTGGCGAAGACAAGATTCGGCTTGGGCCCTATTCCCAGGAGACACTAGGCCCAAGGAGACCACCCTCCACCCCCACCCCCACCCCTCTAGCCCCAGGCTAAGTTTCCACAACTTGAAGTCAAAATTAATCTAGGGTCCCCACCCCACCTTGGTAGAGCCCTGCTAATAAAAACACCAGTGGAGGAGGTGGGGGAGGGATGCTGGGGGGAACCAAGAGTCATTGTGGCAAAGGGGTGAGGCAGGCCTGCTAGAGACACTGAGACACCTGGGCCTGCTTCTTCGGATTTCACCACAGGAAATTCCCAGAGCCTGTTTGCAGCAGAGGATGCCTGCAGGCCAAGCCTGTGAGACCACTGGGTACAAGGCCCAGAGCACAGACCAAACAGCCA
>JAQZBX010081854.1:0-13610 GCA_029593785.1 Cabassous unicinctus | reverse complement strand
CAAGAATTCTGTATCTGGCAAAGCTCTCCTTCAAAAATGAGTTCAAGTCTTCTGAGACAAACAAAAACTGATAGGATATGTTGCCAAAAGACCAGAATTACAAGAGATACTAAAAGGAGTGCTGCATCCTGAAAGGAATACACAAGGGTGAGAGACTTGGAGAAGAGTATAGAAATGAAGATTATTAGGAAGAGTAAATTAAAGGGTAAAAAGACAGATAATAGTATGATAAAACAACAGAAAGTCAAGGACAAAATGGATGAATAAAATAATGTCTTTACAGTAATAACATTGAATGTTATGGCTTGAACTCCCCAATCAAAAGACATAGACTGATAGAATGGATAAAAAAAATGACCCATCTATATGTTTTCTACAAGAGACTCACCTGAGACATAAAGACACAATGAGGTTAAAGGTGAAAGGTTGGAAAAGGTATTCCATGCAAATAGTAACCAATAAAAGCTGGATTTACAATACTAATATCAGACAAAATAAATTTTAAATGCAAAACTGTTATAAGGGATGAAGAAGATCATTATATATTAATAAAAGGGGCAATTCATCACGGAGAAATAACTATACTAAATATTTACACACCTAACCTCAGTGCCACTAGATGCATGAGGCACACACTAGCAAAACTGAAGGGACAAATAGATGTCTCTACAATAATAGTTGGAGACTTCAATACACCACTCTCAGTATTGGAAGGAACATCTGGACAGAGAAAAAATAAACAGAAATCCTGAATAATATGATAAATGAACTAGATCTAACAGACATCCATAGAGCATTGCACCCCAAAATGGCAGGATATGCATTCTTTTCAAGTGCTCTTGCAGCCTTCTCCAAGATAAGACCATATGTTGGGTCACAAGACAAATATCAATAAATTTTAAAAGATTGAAATATACAAAAACTTTCTCTGATCAAAACACAATGAAACTAGAAATCAATAATGGAGGGAGAAGGGGAAAATTCATAAATATACGGAGATTAAACAACATACTCTTAAATAATCAGTGAGACAAGAAATTGCAAGAACATTCAGCAAATATCTTGAGATGAATGAATATGAGACAACAACATATCAAAATTTATGGGGCACAGCAAAGGCAGTGCTGAGAGGGAAATTTATAGTCCTCAATTCTTATATTTAAAAAGAAGAAAGAGCTAAAATTGAAGATCTAACTGCACAACTGGAGGAACTATAAAACAAACAGCAAACTCATCCCAGACCAAGCAGAAGGAAAAAAATAGTAAAGATCAGAGAAGAAATAAATGAAATCAAGAACAAAAAAACAATAGAGAGAATCAACAAAATCAAAATTTGTTTCTTTGAGAGGATTACCAAAATTGACAAGACCTTAGCTAGACTGACAAAGAAAAAAAAGAAGATGAAAATATATAAAATCAGAAATGAGAGGGAGACCCCACAGAAATAAGAAAGATCATAAGATACTATGAACAACTGTATGCCAAAAAAATGAGGCAATATAGATGATATCAACAAATTCCTAGAAACACACTAACCACCTAAACTGATCCTAGAAGAAATAGAAGACCTCAACAAACCAATCACAAGGGAAGAGATTGAAAACAGTCATCAAAAACCTCCCAAAGACGAAAAGCCTGGGACCAGATGGCTTCATAGATGAATTCTACCAATCATTCAAGGATAACCTGATACCAATCTTGTTCAATCTCTTCCCCAAAAAAATAGAATAGAAAGGAACACTACCAAAGTCATTCTGTGAAGCCAACAATACTTTAACACCAAAACTAGGTAAAGATGAAGAAAGAAAATTCCAAACCATTTTTTCTAATGAATTTAGATGCAAAAATCCTCAAATACTTGCAAACCAAATCCAAAAGCACATTAAAAGAGTTATACATCTTGATCAAGTGGGTTTTATCCCAAGTATGAAAGTTTGGTTCAACACAAGAAAATCAATTAGTGTAATAAACCACACTGATAAATTGAAGGAGAAAAATCACATGATCCTCTTGATTGATGCAGAAAAGGTACTTGACAAAACTCAGCACACTTTCTTGATAAAAACACTCCTAAAGATAGGAATAGAAGGAAGCTTTCTCAAATCTATAGCTAACATTGTACTCAATGGCGAGAGACTGAAAGGTTTCCTGCTGAGATCAGGAACAAGAAAGGATGCCTACTGTCACCATTATTATTAATATTGTGCTAGAAGTTCTAGCTAGAGCAATTAAGCTAGATAAAGAAATAAGAGGATCCAAATAGGAAAGGAAGAAGTATAACTTTCATTATTCACTGATGATATGATCCTATATTTAGAAAAATCTGCAAAATCCACAACAAAGCTACTAGAATTAATAGACAAAAGTTCAGCAAAGTGGCAGGATACAAGATTAATATACACTACTGATATGTACTCTGAAGAGAAAGTTTTTTTTAAAATTCCATTTATAATAGTGACTAAAACAATCAAATATTTGGGAATAAACTTAACCAAGGACATAAAGGACCTGTATTCAGAAAACTACAAAATATTGCTAAAAGAAACTGAAGAAGACTTAAATAAATGGAAGGACATTCCATGTTCATGAATTGGAAGACTAAATATCATTAAGACGTCAATTCTATCCAAACTGATTTACAGATTCAACACAATCCCAACAGCCTTTTTTTGCGGAAATCGAAAAGCCAGTAATCAAATTTATTTGGAAGGATAAGGGACCCCAAATAGCCAAAAAGTTCTTTAAAAAGAAGAACAAAGTTGGAGGACTTTCACTTCTGGACTTTATTTATTTATTTATTTATTTTTAAAGATTTATTTATTTTATTTATTTATTCCCCACCCCTTGCTGCTTGTGCTGCTGTGTCCATTCGCTGCGTGTCTTCTCTGTGTCTGCTTATCTCCCCCTTGCTGTGAGGTCTTGCCGCATCAGCCCAGGGCGCCGCGTGAGCCGGCCTGCCCTCACAAGGAGGCACAGGGAAGCGAACCCGGGGCCTCTCATATGGTAAACGGGTGCTCTATCCATTGCGCCACACCCGCTTCCTGCCGTGAGGTTGCTGCATCAGCCCACCGCACCACTCAGGCCGGGGTGCCCTCACAAGGAGGCCTCGGGACGCGAACCCGGGCCTCCCATATGGTAAACGGGGGCTCTATCCACTGAGCCACACCTGCTTCCCCACTTCTGGACTTTAAAGCATTTTACTTAGGTACAGTGGTAAAAACAGCATGGTACTGGCATAAAGACAGACAGATTGACCAATGGAACTGAACTGAGAACTCAGAAATAGACCCTCTCATCTACAGTCAAGTGATTTTTTGACAAGGCTGTTAAGCCCACCCATCTGGGCCAGAACAGTCTATTCAACAAATGGTGCTGGGAGAACTGGAAGCCATATTCAAAAGAAAGAAAGAAGACCGCTATCTCATACTTTATACAAAAATTACCTCAAAGTGGATCAAGGACCTAAATATAAAAACAACAGCCATGAAACTCCTAGAAGAAAATGTAGGAAAACATCTTTAAGATCTTGTGGTAGGCAGTAGTTTCTTAAACGTTACACCCAAAACACAAGCAATAAAAAAAGAAAAAAGAAATAGGACCTCTTCAAAATTATACACTTTTGCACCTAAAAGGACTTTGCTAAAATGGTGAAAAGGCAGCCAACACAATGGGAGAAAATATTTGGCAATCACATATCCAATAAGGGTTTAAAATGCATGATATACAAAGATTCAAACAACTCAACAATAAAAAGATAAACTATCCAATTTAAAAACTGGGCAAAAGACTTGAAAAGACAATTGTCCAAAGAAGAAATACAAATGGCAAGGAAACACATGAAAAATGTTCAACATCACTAGCGATTAGGGAAAATTCAAATCAAAACTACAATGACTTATCATTTCATATCTATTAGACTGTTCACTATTAAAGAGTTAGAAAACTGAGGGATTGTGAGAAGATGGTGACGGACTAACAGACAGTGCTGAACGCTTTCACAAAAACTATGGAGAAAGCCAAAAGCTGTCTGAGGGACCTGCTTTGGGGGTCAGCAGACCAGGACAGTGCTGCACAACTCCCAGGAGGGCGAGAGACAGACTAAATAGCCGAAAAGACAAACGTGAGTTACCAATCCCCAGTGGCAGCCAGGAAGAGCTCCCCTCCCCCACCCCCCAAGATATTAAGCTGGGGTAAAATCCCTGTCTCACTCCGGCTGAGGAGAGGGGAACAGACATCTTCCTCCCTTGTCAGCCATTTCAGGGGGAAAGGGAGGGGAGGTTGGGGTGTTTTTCTCAGTTAATTCGGCCAGCAGTGCCCACTTTGAATCTCCGATCTGGAGATTCAAAACAGGAACACAGGAAAGCTGAGACTGAAACACTTCCATGGAAAGGTTCGCTGACTAGTGCCATCTGCTGGCCAGTCTGCATGGCCAAACTGTTTGCGCTTTCTGTATCCAAGCCCCGGGAGAAAATCTGTGCCCCACTAGTGAGTCCCTGGTCCGATTTTGAAAACTTAAGCTGGGAAATTTTAAAGACTGACAATGTGTTGAACCAAATATCAAAGAAGAGCTTTGGGAGAAAAATAAACAATAGGCAAGAAAGAGAAATTAGTCATCAAAGTAAATTCACCAACATATTCAGATGCCTAGACATCAGCAAAAAATTACAAGCCATACTAGGAAACAGGAAAAGATTGCCCAGCCAAAGGAACAAACCAAATATCCTGAAGAGATACAAGATTTAACACAATTAATCAGTGATAATCACACAAATCACTTCAAAGAATTTAAAGAAAATGTGACTAAAGAAATAAAGGGTATTAAAAAGACACTGGGAGAGTATAAAGAACATTTTGAAAGCCTGCAAAGAAAAGTAACAGATCTTATGGGAATGAAAGACATAATGGATGAGATTAAAAATACATTAGAGGCACAAAAAAGCAGATTTGAAGTGCTCAAAGACAGAACTAGTGATTTCAAAGACAGAACATCTGAACTGGAAAAGACAAGAGAATAGAAAGAAAAGAGAATGGAAAAAATGGAACGGAATCTCAGGGAATTGAATGACAACACAAAACGCAGAAACTTTCGCATTATTGGTGTCCCAGAAGGAGAAGAGAATGGAAAAGGGGCAGAAAGAATATTTGAGGAAATAATGACCGAGAACTTTCTAACCCTTGTAAAGGACATAAATACCAATATGCAAAAAGGACAATGCATCCCAAACAGAATAAATCCAACGCACCCCAGACAGAATAAATCCAAATATACCTACTATTCAGAATGACAAATATCAGAGATAAAGAGAGGATTCTGAAAGCAGCAAGAGTAAAGCAAAGCATCACATACAAGGGAAATGTGATAAGATTAAGTGCCAACCTCTCATCAGAAACCATGGAGGAGAGAAGAAAGTGGTATTATGTATTTAAGGTACTGAAAGAGAAAAATTGCCAGCCAAGAATTCTGTATCCGGCAAAGCTGTCCTTCAAAAGTGAGGGTGAGTTCAAAGTCTTCACGGACAAACAAAAACTGATAGAATATGTTACCAAAAGACTAGATTTGCAAGAGATACTAAAAGGGTTGCTGCAGCCTAAAAGAAAAAAACAAGGATGAGAGATTTGGAGAAGAGTTTACAAATGAAGATTGTTAGAAAGGGTAAACTAAAGGATAAGAAGACAGACAATAGAACAATACAACAACAAAGAACCAAAGGACAAAATGGATGAATCATGAGCAGAAGTAACAGCTTTCACCAAAGTCAATTCCTGACTATGACTTTGAACGTGATGAAATTGTAGCTGTTTGTACAGCTATTGCTGAGAAACAGAAGATGCTTCAACAAATAAAACAATGGTTATTGTGTCTGCTTCTAGGACTGTAGAGACTGTAACTGAGAAGGAAGATAGTGCTCTAACACTAGATGGTTCTGTTTTTATCAAAAGCCCGATGAAGGAACATGCATAGCATGAATTATGTGAATCTGTCTTTTTTGTTTATCAATTAAAGTTTTAGATACAGAGACGTTTATTTTGGAGAAACAGGGCAAAACTGCTGTTTGTAATGTAAGTTTATAACGAAGCATATAAATCTAAATGTTAGCATTATTGTACAATGTTTGGACTATACCTTATGTTTTATACTTAAGATTAGAATTCTGAGCAAAATGTTTTTGATGTATAAATTTGATTTAATCCAAATATATGGATAGATACATTTTAAATACACAACTTGAAAAGAAAATTCTTGAATAGTAAGTAACTTGGTCAGTGTTATTATAAAAATGTTGACTCATTGATTTTTGTTCTATGATAAAGGAAATAAGTGATTGCTTTCTCTCCTAGAAATATACTGCTGTCACTATTCACTGTTTTCCTTGCTTCTGTAGAATAAGTTTGTCACAAAGCTTAAATGTTTCTAATATTCATTTTGATTCAAAGTTGTGGTTTTGTTATATGTGGAATCTTTGAAAATTCAGGCAAAAAATGCATGCAAATGTGAACATTCTGAAGTTTCTCTTAATTCTGGTTTGTGCTTACATTTTTGGCTTTAATGAAGTTATAACAATGGTAGTTGCCTCCTTCAGTATTTGTTGGATTTGTGAAGTTCTGACAAATGTCACAATGATGGTTTTATTTTTTAAATTATTACTGTAGGTAGGTTAGTTCTTATCACAAGTGAGTCATTTTTTAAATGTGCATTTTTAATGAGTGGCTATAACAGATACATCATAATAAATTGTACTGCTACATTTAAAAAAATAGGAGATGATGTGGGAGAGGGAGGGGTATACATGGGAATCCCTCATACTTTCAATGTAACTTTTCTGAAATCTAAAACCTCCTTAAAAATAGTTTATTATATTAAAAAAAAAAATAAGAGGGGAACAGATGTGGCTCAAGCAGTTCAGCTCCTGCTACTCACATGGGAAGTCCCGGGTTCAGTCCCTGGGACCTCCAAAAAACAAAAACAAACAACAAGCAAACAAATGAAAAAACCAACTCAAGGGAACTGATATCACAACTACACAACTTGGCCCAGGTAGTATAAAAGCAGCCGCAGATAGTACTTAAATAGGCTTGAGTGTGGTTGTGTTCTAACAAAACTTTATTTACCAAAAACAGGCTGTAGGCCTGGTTTGGCTTGTGGGCCTTAGTTTGTTGACCCCTGTCTAATAACTGTTCTAGCAGCCTTTTCTCTTTCTCTCTTTTTTTTTTTTTTTGGTTTTAGAACAATGGAGCACATTTATTTATTTAGTTTTAGGAGGTACCAGTGATTGAACGTGGGGTCTCATACATGGGAAGCAGGTGCTCAACCTCTGAGCTACACCTGCTCCTTCCTTTTTAAAAAATTTTTTTTCAATGGTATGCATTTAAACACAGAGAATCTTATTTAGAAGCATCATCAGGCAAAGAAGAGTATGGGATTTATTTTATTTTGTTATCAGGCATACATTTTCATGTTTAATTCAACTTTAGAAGTCATATGATAATGTTTCTTTTGAAGTGAGGAACATTGCTTGTAGGTAATGAAGATGCTTTTAAGTATAATCTATAAAACAGACATGTGTTGTGCATGGATGTGAAGAGGTGCTTTTCAAGTGACTAGTGTAGCACTTGAAATCTGCAGAATTAATGCTTTTCCTATACTCCAGATAGATGGAATGGAAGAGAGAAAGGGGGAAATTATTGAACCAGGGGCACAAAAGATTACCACAAAGCCTAAAAGGAGAACTCATGAGCAATTTACTTAGTCTGCTCAAGTATGTTGAATTATAATAATTAACACCTGACCACTCTTGGCCCAGAAGGTTCCCATTGCTCTCCTCAGAGGAATTAGTCTGTTGCCCTGTTATCCTGGTGAGATTCCAACCAGTATAATTCTATTCTTAGTCTTACCTGAATTCTCCCTGTGGAATATAATTATCTGAACTGGAGTCTAACCAGGACACTAGCCTTCGCACATCTACTCTGAAGGGATTCTCTTCATCCTTAGCTCTTGGATAATTTCATGTCTACTACTAAACAATTAACTACCGTCTTCCATGGAAGAATTGGCATTTCATGTTCAGTGTAGTATATATTTGATTTCACTTATCACTTTGTATAAGAATAAAACTGACCTTTGAATGTCAGTTTTGACCTTGAGCAAGTCAAAGATGCAAGATGATGAAATTGTAGCAAAAGAAATAAACCTTTTCAAATAAAGATTTTGAATCAACCTTAAGAACAAAAGACCTTTTGATTTTTGACAGCCAAAAACCACCATTTTATGCTACATTGTTAAACCAGCAGTTCTCAAGCTTTTTTGTCTTAGGACCCCTTTATACTCATAAAAATGATTGGATTATATCTATTATTTGCCTTATTACAAATTAAAACAAATTTAAAATATATTTATTTGTTTAAAACTCATTACATTTTAACATAAAGAACATGTTTTGTGAAAAAATGATATATTTTGGAAAATCAGTGAGAAAAATGACATTTTTTACTTGAAAAACTCTTTAATGTCTGACTTAGACAACGTTTGAATTCTGCTTTTGCATTCATTCTCTTGTGATATGTTGTTTTGATTGAAGTATATGAAATAAAAAATCCTTACACATATATGTAGTTGGAAATAGAGTGTTTAATAGCTTCTTAAACTATAGATATTCTTTGATAAGACACTAAAGTTGACAAGTGGTAACATTTATCATTTAATTGCACTATGGGTTTGGAAACTATCAATGAACTTCTCTTACTGTGTGACATTGAGAGCCACTGATCATACAGTTTGTTTAAATTCATCCATTCATGCATGCATTCATTCATTTATTGGGTTTCACTTGTGTGTTTAACTTCTACTTATTTTCTTGTGCTTTGAATGAATCTTTTACCCATCCATGATTGTGTAATATCAAATATTGATTATTTGGTTCTCTGAAAGAAAAAGTTATAAAACTGTAAATGTTGGAGAGGATGTGGAGAGATAGGAACACTCACTGTCGGTGGGAATGTAGAATGGTACAGCCACTGTGGAGGTCTGTTTGACAGTTCCTGAGGAAGTTGAATATAAACTTTCCATGTGACCTGGCAATAAGTTACTGGGTACATATCCAGAAGAACTGAGAGCAGTGGCATGAATAGACATCTGCACACTGATGTTCATAGCGGCATTATTAACGATAACCAGAAGTTGGAAACAACCCAAGTGTCCAGCAACTGATGAATGGATAAACAAATTGTGGTGTATACACATGATGGAATATTATGCAGGAGTAAAAAAATGAAGTCATGAAGCATATGACAATATGGATGAACCTGGAGGACATTATTTTGAGTGAAGGAAGCCAGACACAAAAGACAAATACTTTATGATTATGCTATTATGAACTAAATATATTATGTAAACTCATGGAATTAAAAATTATAATATAGGTCACCAGAAAATAGAATGAGGGTAGAGAATGGAAAGCTGATGGGTAATCTGTACAGAACTGGTTAAAAGGTTGTTTGTAAATCTTTGGAAAAATATGGAAATGGTGACAGCACACCATGCTGCTTGTGTCATATGGGTATAACAATGATTGAAAGGGAAAGCCTGAAGACATGTATATTTCTAGAAGGAAAGCTAAAAAATGTAACATGGGACTGTATAACATAGTAAAACCTCATGTTAATACAAATATGGGTGATATTGCATATATAAGACTTTTTTTACAAAATATAAATACAATTATATTGTATTGTAGAGTAAAGGAAACAGAATAGCAGCTGTGTACAGTGGGGAAGCATAGAGAGATTGAGAGGTGATGAGTTTTGTTTGTTTGGTTTTTGTTTTTTAGTACTATTATTATTATTACTGGAATAATGAAAATGCTCTAAAAATAATTGGAGTGATGTTTGTACAACTATGTGATTATACCAAATACCACTGACTATACACTTTGGATGGATTTATGCTTTATTAATATGTAGCAATAAAATTGATTTGTTAAAAAACAAAAAAACTGAAAATATGCTCTGGAGTCAGATTGATTTTTATACCACCTCCATTACCTAAAAACTGTGATTTTTCATTTCTCTCCTTCAAAAAAAAAAAAAAAAATTGGAAGCCCTGTCAACACCGGATGTGTCCCACCAGGCCACATTTAGCCAAAATTGCACTGAAGCAATTTTGAGAGAGGTCTTTAAAGGCCCAAGTGCTTTCCAGTTCTCCTAGGTGCCCAGAACTCCCATTAACACTTTGCCTCCTTGCTATGCTCATTTATATTCTGAGTGCCCCTGCAGGCATTACATTCACACCATAACTTCAGTCTAGTCCTTCAGGTGATCGTCACAGGCCTGTCTTCAGGATGCAGAGCTTCCACTGAACTTCAGTTCACATGTATTGTCTATACATTCATTTAGCACTGAGCAGCTGTTGTTTAGTATTTTTGTGTAGGTTTCAAAGATACATCCCATATCCTAATCCAGATCAAAACCACTTGCTGGGGAGGTGCCATGTCTTCTATCTTTCTGTATCCCTAGGGCCTTGCATGGTTGTGTGATAGAGGCTCATGAAAGTCTGTGGTTGATGATAATGGTATTGCTTTCCACTTAAATTAAAACCATAATTGTTCTTATTTGTTCCTGAAATTATTGGTACTTCTTTAAGCAAACTTATTTGTATTTTTTTAACTCTTTATTTTGAAATACTTTCAAACTTATAGGACAGTTATAAAAAATTATACAAAACCCTTTCAGAGAACTCCAACATACCCCTGACTCCAGATACCTAGATTCTCTGTAAAGATTTAAAATTTTAGAAAAAAATGTGTAAATTTCCTTCCAAGTACAAATTTCAAGTTCTTTCATTATTTCAGAATATAAAATCAACAAAAGAATATTGTAAGTGTTCAGAGAATATATGACTATATTTAGTTACATAACTTGATTCTGTAAGGGAACTTAAAATGAGAGAAAAATAAGTTTTTTGCATGGTGATTTTTCATTATAAATTAGAACTTTTTATTTTACACATTCTAGAAGAAGTTACAGAGTTCTGATTTCGCCATTCGCTGTCATTTTCTCCTAAATCCTTTGTCAACATGTCTATTCATATTGGTATTTCTTTTAAATAACTTTTTCAATTCAACAAATATTTCAGTACTCTTTAAAATCCTGACACTGTCCTTAGGGAGGATGGCTACAAGGAGTATGAGGAAATGCACATCCTCCAGGGGGTTATAATCTACTTGGGAAAAATCAAGTACAAAAAAATTTGAAATTATCATGGAAGTCAGAGAAAGATCAATGTTGTATAAAAGGAACAAATGATAGTAGGTTAAGATTCTAAGTATATCAGATGGTTTGCATTGGACTGGGAATCTTTCATGGACTCAAGAGAGGTACCATCCAGATATACCTAGTAACTGAACATGATTTAGACAGTTAAACATGGTAGGATTATGGGAGAAAGGCATTTCAGGAAGAGAGAAGGGCTTGAATGTAAGATAATTTGACAGTGTTTGAGGAACAGTAATTATACCAGTTTGCTTGGAAATTAGGTTGCATGTAAAAGAAGTAATGGGAAATGCATCCATTTCAACACTTGAACGCATTGTTTGCATATGTCATGCCAACCTCAGAAATTGCAAAAACCTCAAAGACTGGTACTGTGGCTCACACACAAGTGCCCCTGTATTAGTGTGAGTGTATATGTATAGGGTAGATTAGGACTTAGGTAAATAGGATATAGTTACTTTCTTAAAAATTAACAATTTGTACAGATATATGCACTAAAGCCTTAACACTGTGGAGCCCACTGTTTTGCTAAGGAAGAGGCAAAAACTCTAAATGTTATGCAAAGGCAGTTTTATTCAATCAAATGAGTTTCAGGTTATATCAAATGATTATAACAATTGAGCAATAACAGAAAAGAAGAGTAATTAATTAAAGACATAGGAAAGAATGAAAGTATATACTCACCAAATCGGGGAAAAACACAACATCTGATCTCTCACGAGGCGGGGAAGTCCCTTTGCAGTCATGATTGGAAAAACGGTCCCAGGTAGAGCGTCCCCTCCTGGGTAAGACTTCGACTGGCAGCTTAGGGACTATCCCTTTTAAGGGGTTCCAAACCTCAGAACTCCAATGAGTCTTGCAAATTGTGAGGAATGACCTCATCAAAAGTAACTGAATCCATCCGGCGGGGTGGGGTGTGTGTGGAGGAGGTGGCCAGCCCTCCACAGGAGAGACAGAGTGTCTCAAGGGGTCTTTTGTTCTATTCTGCTTATGGTACACTAACATCAGCTTTAACTTGATGTTAACTTTACAGGGATACAAACAGGTCATGTAAAGACCATGTCTAGTAACTTGTTCCTCTTAAACATTTGTTTTTTGGGTAATGGATGATGGGGTTGCCTGCATAACAGCATTATAACATTCCAAAGGACAAAGGACAAGTTTTCATTCACAATTCTAGGCTAAAACGGCAGAGACTATTGATTAGAAAGCTTATGAATTCACAATTCTTAATAAGAATTTTCTTATAGTACATCACCCTCAATTTGAATGTCTGATCACTTGAAAATGATCCTTGAAGATGTTTAACCTCATATTGTCTATGAAGAAAATAAAGCAATAGACTAAATAATATTGTTGGGGATTAATGTTTGTTTAAATTGAGATTTTAAAGCTCATTCAAAATTGGGATAATGATTAAGTTATTCCATTAACCTGCTATTCTAATTGTAAATAATTGTTTCAAAATATAAATTACTATGTACATGTGTGAAGAAAATTCAATAAATACAAAGGAGAAAAAGGAGGGGAAAGAAGTACTAGCAACTCCAAAATATATTTCCTTCCAGTTTTTGGGTTGACTTAGTGAGTCTAAGAGTGGGGGGTGGGGTGAGGGATGAGGTGGGGGAAGGTTATGGGTTTATCAGGTTAAAACATATTTAATTGGATTTTCTAATTTGGTGGTAAGCCCTTTCCAAAGTTGTTCTTCCAGAGGAATTTCTTGCTTCAGATATAGGATTTATACCCTAATAAGATGAAACAATTCATAATATTTCCTTCTCTGCCATTCATAGTGCTCAGCTTCCTTCTGCCAGGTCATGTTATGATTCAAAATGGCTGCTGGACCTTCAGACATTATCACTTCATTCTAGGAAGTAAGGAATGGACAAGGGAGAAAAGGGAACCCCTTCCAGCTGAGTTAGGCCTCTTCAAATTTTTTTTTCTGAAAATCTGACCCATCAACCTCTACTTATATCTCATTGGCCAGAATTTAGTCACATGACCATACCTAGTTTCAAGAGTCTGGAAAATGTAGTTTTGAGTGGGGCAAATTGCTAACAAATAAAAATAGAGTTCAGTTATTCAGAAAGAAGTGGAGGCAACCATCTGAAGCACTACTTAAGATGCAACAATGTATAACCTTCTGTTGTTTTTAAACCATATCACACTAGCAAGTACAACCAAGTTGTATGCAAATTTTCTCAAGAAAGATATGTAAGTGACACATAAACATAGTCAGAGGATACATGGCCATTGCAAATCTAAAAACTCTTTTACTTTCACACATAAAAGGCAATTTGACTAAGTAGAATGTGCTTGGGTCATAAACATTAAAAAAAAAAAAA
>JAQZBX010081853.1:0-13615 GCA_029593785.1 Cabassous unicinctus | reverse complement strand
AGCATCATCCTGGCTGAAGCGGCTTCCCAGGAGCCCTCTGTCTCCCTACCCGCTTTGTATCATTCGGAGCTTTTTAAATCATCCCATCGAATCATTCTTTTTCAAATCAGTCTTCCCCCAAGAGAATGTCAGGTCTGCGAGGGTGGGATTACCATCCATCTTGGCCTTCACAGCCTCCCCCAGTGCCTGGTACACAGTAGGTGCCTAATAAACATTCACCAAGTGAATGAATGAATGGCTTCAACCACAGCCCTTCATTTCCCCCCAGGTGGCTCAGCGGTGACATGGGGACCACGGTGCAGCACTGAATTATTTTCACGTGCCTCCCTCCTCTGGGCACCCCAGATGAACATTCTTTCCACCGTCTAAATGAGCCCCGGGTAGTTATTCTCACATCACACGAATAATAGGTCTTGTGATGAGAGTTGATTTGTTGCAGTTTTGGCTAATGGACCGGATAGAATATTTGCATCTGGAAAATTCCCCAGCTGTTTTGGGGAGCTCCCAAATTCACCCACCCAAGAGGGAGAGAAGCATCAAAACCACACTCGGGGAATTGCCTGGGTGCTCTCAGGGGAGAGACGGGGCCCTGGAGTGTGGTGGGGAGGCAAGTCTGAGGCTCTGCGGCCTCAGGCAAGTCCCTTCGCTTCTCTCTGCCTCAGTTTCCTCATCTGTAAAATGGGGGAATAACATCTGCCTCACATTGAAGGAGAGCACGTGTCGATCCCAAACCTCCACAGCCGCGACTGCCTTTCGTTGTATGCGAGGACCCCTGGCGCCACTGCTCAAGCAATGTCTTTCTTTAAATGGATTTTTTTTTTTTAATTTGACTGCATGTGAAAGGGAAACTTTCTCCCACCGCCCCAAATGGAAAACCAGGATCACCTGCTTTCAGCATACTTGAAAGAGCATCGGCCCCTCTTCCCTGTCTAAAATTGCACCCGCCTCCACCGTCTCCCCCTTTCTTTTCTTCTTTGGACCCTGATGTTTCGTGAGACATGGATCTGTTTGGGTGTTTATTGTCTGTCTTTTCCCAGGGGACAGTCGGTCTGTGTCTGTCCTGTAAACTGCACCCAGCAGGTAGGGAAGGAACTGATGACATAAGGATGGCCCAGACCTAAGAGACAGGGGATTGCAGGGTGGAAAGGAACTGGCCACCCACGTCTGTGTGCAGGCAGCGCCTCCTGGGCGGGCACACTGAGCCCTGCTAGGTGCCGGGGACGCTGACATGAGCACGGAATCCTTTCGCTGCCTCCCCTCTCGGGGGGCTCGCCTTCCTCCCCTCAACCCCGGGCCTCTTCTCTTCTGGACTGCACTCAGCCCCTTGGGGGCAGCCTCAGAGCTTTGTAAATCTCCCCTAGGCTGACATCCCTGTCCTCGAGCTCTCTGCTAACTGCAGACACAAGGATGGAGGTCTGGAAGAGCTCCCTGCACCCCCGGGTCCCCACCCCACAAACTGCTCCTCCCACCGTCTTGTTCTCTTGCAAATGACAACTTCACCCTTCCACATGGCTTTCTTCCTTTGATTACCCACTTCCACTGCCCCCACCTCGCTGCCCTGGACATCTGCAGTCATCTCCTCCCTGCTCTCCCCGATTCTGCCCTGGCCCTCTACAGACAGTAGCTAGACAAATTTTTCTGCGAAGAGTACCCAAGACCATGTCCTTCCTTGGCTCATAGCCCTCCTCTGGCTCCCACCTCACCGGGAGTAAAAAAATCAAAGTCGTTGCAAGGACTCACAAGTCCCTATGTGGTCCTGCCCTTCCCCACCTGTCTCCTGCCCGCCTCTCCCTTGCTCACGCTGCTCCAGCTACAATGGTTTCCTCTGGATCCTCCAGCCTGCCAGGCATTCTCCTGCCCCAGGGCCTTTGCATGTCCTGTGCTTTTTCCCCAGGGGGATAGTCAAAATATTTAACAACAGGCACTGGCCCAGACCCCTCAGAAACACCTTCTGCTATGTATTAAGTCCTTCGTTGCCAATCAATCGTGGGGATGTCTGAAGGGGACCGGGAGAGGGGCTGGACAGTAGAGCAGCTATAGGGGTCACTCTGGGGTCTCAGACAGTGACCTTTAACTTACTAGCATGAAAATATTTCAATATGTTAATGACAGGTTTGACTGTCCCCATGTGTACCTGCTGAACATTTGTTCTGACTCACTCCCCTCCCTGATACCCCCTCTTCTCTTTCATTTCATGGGCCACCTTTTTATGCAGGGATTTCATATTTTGTTTTTTGCAAAAATCAGCAAATATGGAAAAAAGATCTGAATAGACATTTTTCCAAAGATACACAAATGGCCAATAAGCATATGAAAAGAGGTTCCACATCCTTAGTCATTAGGGAAATGCAAATCAAAACCACTAGATACCACTTCACGCAGACTAAGATGGCTAGAATGAAAAAGATAGACAATAATAAGTGTTAGCAACAATGTGGAGAAATTGGAACCCTCATACACTGCTGGTAGGAATGTAAAATCGTGTAAACCCTGTGAAAAAAAGTCTGGCAGATCCTAAAATGGTTAAACATTGAGTTACCATACGATCCAGAAATTCCACTCTTGGGTGTATACCCAAGGCAACTGAAGATATATATAGACACACAAAAACTTGTACACAAATGTCCACAGCAGCATGATTCAAAATACTCAAAAAGTAGAAACAACCCAAATGGCCATCAACTGATGAATGGGTAAATAAAAATGTGGTCTATCCATTAAAGAGAATATTATTTGGCCACAAAAAGAATGATGTTCTGGTACGTGCAACCACATGGATAAACCTTGAAAACATCATGCTGTGTGAAAGAAGCCAGGCACACAAGGCCACATATAATAGGGTTCCCTTTATAGGAAATGTCCAGAAGAGGCAAAGCTATGGAGATTAGTGGTCACCAGGGGCTGGGGGTAGGGTGGGAATGAAGAGTGACCGCCAGTGGGCGCAAAGTTTCTTTTGGGAGAGATGGAAACATCCTAAAACGAATTGTGGTGATGACCGCATGACTCTGTGAACACACTAAAATACGACTGCGTTGTACACTTTTAAAAGATGAGTTGCATTGTGTCTCAAGCTGCTCAAAGGAAAAAGCAAATATGTCTATATAAGATGCTTGTATTATGCCACACACTCTTTATAAAGAAAGTACCATAACCGCTGACACTAATTTGCACCTTATTTTGTTCACTTAACAATATACCCACATCGGCAAGTAGGGAACGTCCCCATTCTTTTGTTCAGCTGTACAGCACTTCATCAGTGGAAGTATAATAGCTTACTTGCCAGATCCCCAGTTGGTGGACATATGGGTTGTTGCTTTGCAGATACAAAATACTGCTGCAGTGGAGAACCTTGTTCACGCATCCTGATGTGTGGACACATCTGGAAGATACAGCCCATTGGCAGGACTGCAGATATGTGTGCTGAGAAGTCAGGCAGCTAAATCTCCTTCCACTGAGGCTGCGCCACTGGCCTCCCCCCACCCATGCAGGGGAGGGGAGGGCCCGTTTCCTCTGAGCTGCCTTGATGCTTTTCAAATGCATCCAACTGAGGACCTACATTCCTTGGTGCGAGGGTCACAGGGCCCTTGGGAGGGCCTCACCATCTGAGGGGTTAACAGTGGACTGGATTTGGATTCCAACAAGTGCATTTTGAAGCCTGGCCAACCTGGGTAGGTGGCTTCAGCTCTTGGGGCCTTGCTTTCTTCATCTGGAAAATGGGGAGACTAATAACCGCACCCAGGAGTTATTCTGAGGATTAAGCTGAAACGTAATGTCTGTAATTGCTCAGCCTGGCCCCTGGCACCCGGTCACAGCTCAAAACATGTTAGCGGCACCCGATGCTGAATCGAGGAGCCAACAATGGCCGTGAACACTCTTGAAGGTCTCTGGTTTTAGAGAGGAGGAAAGGGAAGCTGAGAGGGGAAGGAAGTTATCGGAGAAGCAAAGCTGAGAGTGGAGCCTGTCTTCAGACTCCCAACCCAGTGCTCCCATGACTCTGAGCATGGATGTTGGAATGGCCCTCTCTGGTGGAGAGGGGTCCGAGCTGGAAGGGGCATTCCATCTCTGCAAAAGCCCGGACTTCTCTCTGCTCCTTGTACACGAGCAGCCCAACAGAGGGCAAGGCTCAGCTGCCCGGCTTGCTCCTGCCTCAGGGCCTTTGCATCTGCTGTTCCCTCTATTGGGAGGGCTCTTCCCCCAGATTCTCACCTGGCTGGCTCTCCTCCTCATTCAGGTCTCAGCGCAATCAACACCTTCTCAGAGCGCCACCTCCCGTGGTGGTTTGGAAACATACAGACCCCAGAAAATCATGCTCTTAAAGGTAATCCAGTCCTGGGGTATGAACCTACTGTAAGGAGGACCTTTTGAATAGGTGACTTCAGCTAAGGTATGGCCCAAGGTGGGTCTTTAATCTTCTTACTGGAGAGTCCTTTATAAATAGGATGAATAGAGAGAGAGAGAAAAGCCATGGAAGCAAGAAGCTGAAAGCAACGAAATCTGGAAGAGAAAGGAAAGACCAGCAGACGCCACCAGTGACAGAGGAGTCCGAGATGGCCGGCAGCGGGTCTTTGGGAAGAAAGCATGGTGTCGATGATGCCTAGATTTGGACATTTTCACAGCTTCAAAACTGAAAGCTTGTAAGCTGATAAATTCCTGTAATTAAAGTGAATGCATTTACAGTATCTGCTTTCAGCAGCAAAGCAAACTAAAACACCTCCCCTGCCTACCTCTGCCCGCTGCATTTTCTATTTCAGCATTTAAGTTATAACTTCAGAGCACTTACTGCTCTCAAAAACATTTGTTTGGTTTTTTTGCTTGTCTGTCTCTCTCATTAGAGTGTGGACTCCTTGAGGGCAGGGCATTTTTGTCTGTTTTATTCACTGATGTATCCTCAAGGCTTAGGACAGTGTAGTACATATTAGGTACTTGTGGCAGTTTGGCATTTTTTATGGATTACAAAAATAGACGTTGGATTATGTTTGTAAACTGGTCTGCACCTGGGTGCGATTAAATTATGATTAGCGCTTTGATTGGGCCACGTCAGTAGGACGTTGAGTTCCCGCCCCCTTGGTGGGCGGGGACTCAGAGAAAGTGCCACGGCAGAGAAGAGAGTTTGAGTTTTAATGCTGGAGCCCCAGGAAGTAAATACACAGAGGAGCAGAGCAGCTGAGCCCAGAGAGAATCGAGCCCCGGAGAGAGAAACGAGCCGTTCACCTGATAGGCTACAGCTGGCCTTGTGGAGACAGCAGGGCAGCTGATCCCAGAGAGAAACAAGCCCCGGGAAAAGAGGAACCCAGGAAGCCTGAATTCTTGGCAGATGTCGGCAACCATCTTGCTCCAACACGTGGCAACAGACTTTGGTGAGGGAAGTAACTTCTGCTTTATGGCCTGGTAACTGTAAGCTTCTACCCCAAATAAATACCCTTTATAAAAGCCAACAGGTTTCTGGTATTTTGCATCAGCACCCCTTTGGCTGCCTAATACAGTACTCAAATAAATATTTGATGAATGAATGAATGCACTTACATGATAGATGCTGGAGAGAGACCCAAGACAGTCACTGGGCTTTTTACTCCAGAGTAGTTTGCCCATCTCTCCCCAAAGCCTGCCCATGTTCTCTCTCTCTCCTTCCCTCTCTTTCTGGTCTCCTCTGCCCTCCCTGAGAATGCCTTCCTTTTGCAGTTCTTGCAGAAGCAGGGGCAGGGGCCATGGAAGGTTCTGGTGGTTCAGGCCCAACACTCCAAGAAGCCCCAGCTCCTGGCTGTGCTGCAGCCTTGCCGTGACTGGTGCCTCTATCTCAGTGGCTCGCCCCGTTCACCCCAGACCACTTGTCAACCCTTCCTTTGGGTTCAGGAAAACCGAGAGAGGTCCTGCAGCTCTGACACAGACCCGAAGACACGCATACCCCAGAGGATCTGTGGAATCCAGGTTCCAAAATGGCTTTTGCAAGGCGCCTTTGGGAAGCCTGCAGGGATTTTCCTGAGAAATTCAAGGCCTCTGTGGGGGCCAGGGCTGCTCGGACCCTCCCCTCCCCAGGTCTCCTGTTTGGTCCTGGGATCCACCAGGTTGAGCAGCAAAACCAAGTTCAGCTCCTTCCGAGCCCAAGCTGCTCTGTGTTGTGCAGGGTGGAACAGAGACTGCCTCAAAAGGGAGTGAGCTCCCTGTCTCTAGGGATAAGCAAGCAAGAGTCTAGCAGAAGCAGGAGAAGAAGACCTTGGGAACCCCTGCCAGCTCTGAGGAGCCCATTTCCCAGGGGTGTTCCCCCACGAAGTTCTCAGGGAAGTTTTGGGGTTGGTACACTGGGTGTAATACTCAGATATGCCAGCAGAGGGCAGCACACAGCCGCCACAAAGTTGGAAAGAGTTGCCGGCAAAAGTCCCAACTGGTGTTCTCCGTGATGCAGAAAAGCCAGATCACCCTGGCTTCTTCCCAGGCCTGCCCATGAGTCCATTGCACACCCATGTCCATGCCTCATTCCCTGGCTAGAATGCCCTCTCCCATCTCCCACCCCCCATGTCTTTCTTCTCCCTCCTTCTCGAAAGAGTGAATGGCACCTCCTCTGCCCAGCACGAGACACTCGATGATGGGGCCCTGTCCGTGGAACACAATGCACAAGCGTGGCCTTCAGGCCCGACACGCCGGCCCTGCCTGCCTTCCTGAGCTCAGTCCCTCCCTCCCTCTGCTCCAGCCCCACTGGCCTTCTCTCTACCTCACAAACACAAACTTCTCCATGCCTCAGGGCCATTGCTCTTACTGTTCCCGCTGCCTGGAACACCCTTCCCCCTCCCAGAGCTGGCTCCAGCTCATCATTTCAGTTCTTGGCTCACGCATCACCTCCTCAGAGAGGCCGGCCCTGACCACCCAGGCGTGTTCCTGGCAGCGCCTTGGTACCTGGGGGTCGTCTTCTCTCAGGCCTGCCCACCCACCGTCTTCCCCCAGCGCAGAAGCTGCGTGAGGCCTGGGCTGCCCTCTGTGGCCTTGGCCACGTCTGCACCGAGGGACCCACACCTTCCATCAGTGGCTGACTCTCGACTCTAGTGCTAGGCGCTGAACCGGGAAAAGACCTGTTCGGCCCTCCAGGTGCATGTGGCCAGGGCCACCTCCATTCTCGCAGCCCACTTCCTCCCTGTGTCCTCTGACCAAGGCCCTCCAGGCTGGAACTTTCTGGACTCTGCAGGGAGCAGCAATAGAAACTCCAGTGCACCAGGCGTGCCTGAAGGTGCTGTCCACGTATCCGTGCATTTACTTCCAGCAGACTTTAAAGAGAGTGCCGGAATTAGACCCTAACCGGCAGGCTGGCTCTGGGTCAGCATCCTTAACCGCTATGCCAGTTGGCCTCTGAAGTTGGGGCTCAACAGGCCACACTTGCACATTTCCAGCAAGTTCTCTGCCTCATTTTCGGGCCCCTGCAGCTTTGTTAGGGCCACATCTTCCTTTCGGTTCTGGCAGCAGAGCTGGGGGCAGGCCGAGGCCCACAGGCCTCTTTGGGGCCTGGAGGGTGGGGTACAAGGCCTCGGCGGCCCCAGCCTGGGTACTGAATCCCTCTGGGCTCCCGCAGCCCCTTGCTGCTCTGCGTAAGGGATTTGTGCTCCGCTTGGTCAGTCGCTATAGTTCACTTTGAGGACACTTAATTCCACATTCACCCATTTCAGTTTGGCTGTTTCCATTACGGATTTGGAGCCAAGATATTTCCAGGGGAGGAGCAGCTTTCCCAAGTCCCGGGGTGCTCCCTGCCCCTTGGGTGCTCAGGGAGACCTCACCCCAGGTCTGACATGTGAGCCCCTGGCCCCTCAAAAGCAGCCTCAAAAGGAAAAGCAGCAGCTTAGGGAATGGATTACTGTTGCAGGGTCCTTGGGGAACCCCACATCCTGACCCTTGGGCCTTTGTTTGTTCGGGGGTACAGGGGCAGCACCAAGTCCCCCTCTAGGGTTTGCTGGGACGAGCAACTCAGTCCATTGACACGGGTTTTGAGCACATGGCCAGCGCATCCTCCTCAACCTCAGGCCCCCACCCCAACCCCTGCTCCAAGCCTGGGACCATTTCCGCCAATACCGCACAGCCGAGCCCTATCCGAGCTTGCCCAGGCCATTGTCCCAGCTGAGAGGCCAACTTCCTGCTGCTCAGGACACAGCAGCTTTAGTCTCCAGGTCCATCTGGCTTGCGTCCTGTTGCCCCCTGCCGAGAACAACACTCTGCAGCTTCATCATCTCCAGGGAGGAGGTGAGAGAGACACATGCAGATACCACAGCAAATAGGCACAGCCGGAGCCTCAGGTCAGGAGATGCCAGACCCCATGCTTCACAAGACTAGCCAGGCCCAGGATGGAAGAGGATATGAGGTCTGCGAGCCGAGCCCCTGCCTAATGCAGGATGCAGACCCTCTACACATCCCACATGGTGGCTGTCTGGGCTTGCACACCTCCAGTGATGGAGAGCTCACTCCCATACCAGGCAAGACTGTTTGGGGCTCCCTTCTCTTGGTGAGTTGGACTCTGCCTCCTGCCTTTTGTAGGATGAGGGGCTTTGTCCCGACATCTGATCCATGCATCTCAGGGATAGGGGTCTGGCTCCTGGGAAGGCAAAGTTGGCTCCTCCCCAGGCTCTGAGGATGCCAGAGGGAGGGAGCCATTTAAGTGAGACTCTGCCCATGTTTGGCTAATGCATCCAACATGTTGGGCATGTAGGAAACCCTGGACAAGGAGACCGAGGGATGGCAAGAGCTACAGCCTGGTGGCAAGACCAAGCCTGAGCATCAATGACTACTGAGGCAGGCGTGGCTGGATCCGTGGCTGAGTGTCCAATCCCTCTCATGCTAGGTCCTCCCTCCCCATTGTTGGTCCGTGTGACTCTGATGGGTCTCCCCTCTCCATTCCCAGGTCCAGAGGTATGCATCTGACCCAGCCTGGCCAATCAGGGCATCAAATCCCTATCCTTAACCAATGACATCACATTAGCTCCTGGATCCAACTGTACCTGAAGACGCACAGCCTTTTCACTTACTTGAATTCCCTTTCTGGCTTACACAATTTAAAGACTAGTATTGCTGTAACCAAAAGAGTCCTCACTGATACACTGGTGACATCTGGTGACATTTAAGACCATGAGACAGCTGCGGGAGACCTGCAAGGGGAAAAGTCCCTTTGCTTTGGGAGATCAGAGAAGGCTTCATGGAGGAGGTAGGAACCTCCATCACAGATGGCTGTGAAAGGATGGAATCTCAGAGAGGTTCGCTGGAGAAGGGTTGTCGCTATTGTGCCGCTTTAGGATGATGGCCATTGTGATCAGGATGAGTTAAGTTGCACTGCCCCAGGGCTGGGGCCAGGGACAAGGCCTCCCCACCCCCCATCCCCCACCCCCCAGGATCCTCCCTCCCCTCTGCTCTTGCTCCCTGCAGCTCAATAAAGATGCTCCGTAAGTAAATGATGGTCCCAGAGGCTGCCTCCATCCCTGGCTCTGGGGTGGGCCACTAGGCTGGGTTGGACAGTCCAGGGCGCTCATTACTTCCCCAGAGGTGAGCCCAGCCAGCCTGGCATGGGCCCCCCTACCCTCCTGCAAGCCCCATTTTAGAGCAGGGTCACAAGCTGTGGTCCCCCAACCTGCAGTATCAACTGGGACCTTGTGAGAAATGCACCTTCTCAGGCCCTCCCACCCCAGACCTCCTGAATCGGAAGCTCGGCAGGAGGGTGGAAGCATCCAGCCTGCTGGTTTTTGACCAGCCCTCCTGCCGATGCTGATTCAGAGAGGCACTGCATTCAGGAAACAGCAGACCAGGCATTTGGCCCAGGGGGAGCCAAGGAGATTTTAGAAACTGGTTCCTTCCTTCTCAGAGACCTGAGCCCACTTCCCGCTCAATGATTGTCACTGGCAAGCCCCCTCCCCCCGCCCCCAGCCATCTGGGGCTTTTTCCACCACTCCAAGGCTCCAGGTAGGCGCGGCGGGGTATGCTGAGGACGCAATCACCAGTCTTTTAGAACTGGGCGCTTGTGAAAGGAGCTGGGGCGTCCTCCCGTGGAAGACGCTGAGTGTGCCTTTTGGGGTAGGCACTTTGAGGCAACCACTCCAGATGCTGCTGTGCTGGGCAAGGGCGGGGGGCCTGAATGGCAGTAGACGGGGGTGTGTGGGGGGGTGCAGCTGTGGCTATAGAGCAGGGAAAGGGAGGGGAGTCTGAGGGCCAGAAGCCTGGCAGGAAAATCTGCCAAGGAAGGGGACCATGGAGCTATGGGAAGGGATGGACGAGTTTTATTCTACAGCCCCAAATAAAAGCACTGAGACATCTGTATGGGATAGGTGCCCGTGGAAGAGGCAAGGAGGCTGGAGGGAGACCAAAGGAGAGGGGGGCAGACTCCTTCCATCCACCCACCCATCCATCCATCCAGGCAGGTGTGCATGCATTCACTCACTTGGAAGGCATCACCATGTGGAAAGAACTCTCAGAGTCATCCAGACTCCCTGATTTAAATCCTGGCTCTTCCGTAGACCTGGCTTCCCCTGACTCAGTGTCCACATCTATGAAATGGGCTTGATACAAGGCAAAGAAAGACTCCTGTGGGTGAAAATGTCCAACACCATCCCTGACATGTAGGAGGTACTTACTAAATGGGGGCTCATCTTTCCCATCCCCTCCTTTAATTCTCATTCATTCACACATTTACTGAGCACCTACTGTATACCAAGAACTAACCTGGGCAGTGAGAGACACACATAGACAAGACCCAATGCAGGTCTTGGCCCTTCAGGAGCTCACAGTCTCGAGGGATGGGGGGTGAGACAGGCCTCTAAGTGATCGCAGGGCAAGAGGTAAGTATGGTAAGAGCTACTCATTCATTCATTCACTCAACAAATATTTATTATGGTCACTCCAAGTAAACCACATAGGACACAGACTCTGCCTACAAGGCATTCACAGTCTAGCAAGAATCAAGTATTTTTGGAGCATAGAAGGCAAGAAGCTGACTCAGCTTTGGAAAGGTGTTGCAGAGGAGGTGCCATGTGAGGTGGGTTTTGAAGGATGCATAGGAGTTCACTGGAGGGAGGGAGAGAAGAAGTGAAGAATGCACATTCCCCAAGAGGAAACAGCATGAGCAAATGCAGAGCAGCCTCCCGGTGCTTTGAAAGACTATCCTGGCAAAGGCATACACTTCTGGTTCACAGGGAAGGAAACAGGCTCAAAGAGGGCAGGTGACTTGCCTGAGGCCACACAGCTGGTTAGAAGAATGGCCAGCAAGTGAATCCAGATCTGCCTGACTCCAAAACAATGCTCTTTCCCCATCTTCCATTCACATGTGGTTCCGGTCACTAAATCCCTTTGCCCATCACATATCTCCATGCACCCTGCACCCAGGGGTCCTAGACCCCCACCTTGATCAGACTGGCACTGACCTCCCTGGATCTCACACAGTTGTACTGCTCTAGCCTCAGTCTCACCCTCTGCAAAATGGGGCCTGACGTCTCAGCTCTGCCATTCCTGGCAGTCCCCCTCCCCGCTTCCCACAGACATGCGATGCTAACCTGATAAATCATCTCGGGGTGCTTAAGGGGCCTTTTATTTCTCCAGCCATGCTTTTCTCTACATTTTAATAAGCTGCTTGCAAAATTGGTGATTTATGAGTAGGAATGCAGGATGTGGGGCTGAATTTTTTTTCCCCTGGAATTGCTTCTGGCTGCGCACTCAACTTTAAATTGATTAATAACGTGCAGCCCCAACATTAATTATCAGCCATTTGTCACCGGGGAAGGGCTGGAGCCTGCACCCTGCTCATAGCCCTTTCTGTTAATGACCGGCTCCCATGGGTGGCGGGTGATGCCCGTCTGTCCCACGTGGCTGGGGAAGACCACAGACACCCCTAGCCCTGGCTGTTCTCAGCCGCCCATGCCCAAAATGCTGTGGGGAATCTGGAAGCTCTAAGCCTGGAGAGATGGAGTCCCTGATGTCTGCCCCCTACCCCAAGGTGGTTCCCAGCCTGGGCCTGAGCAAGGTAGCAGGACCCCAGAAGGCCCCATCACTCTTGCATTCACTCAACAAACATGCATCGAACAACTGCTTTCTGGGAACTGGGGACACAGCAGAGAACCAGACAGAACAGGTTGAACCCGACAGTCAAGGAGGCAGCAGACAATCACAGAAGAAACAAGGAAATGTGGAATGCACGAGGGAGCTAAGGTCTATGAAGAACAGAAGAGCAGGTAAAAATTGGGATGGCTGGGAGGGATGAGGGGGACAGGGAAGGCTCACTGAGAAGGTGGGCAAGGACCTGCCGGGTTGAGGGAGGGAGCCAGAGAGACACCAGGGGAGAGTGTTGGTGGCAGAGTGAACAGCAGTGCAAAGGCCCTGGGGCCGTGAGGACATGGGTGGTTAATATAACATTAGGTTCAGTGAAAGAAGCCAGTCACCAAGGACCACCTGCTGGATGATTCCATTTACATGAAACATCCAGAATAGGCAAATCGATAGAGACAGAAAGTAGATTAGTGGTTGCTTAGGGCTGGGGGAGAAGGGAATGGGGAGTGACTGCTCACGGGTATGGGGTTTCTCTTTTGATGAAAATATTCTAAACTTAGATGGTGGTGATGGTTGCACAACTCTGTCAATATACAAAAAACCCCGGAATTGTACTCTTTAAACAAATGAACTTCATGGCATGTAAATTATACAGCCATAAAGCTGTTAAACAATAACTATACTAAGGCAGATGCCCAAACTCACAAAATTCTACAACACAAAGAGTGAATCCTAATGTAAATTTTTTTATTTTAGTTAATAATAATGTATCAATATTGGTTCACCCATTGTACCAAATACATCACACTAATGCAAGATATTAATAATAGGGAAAACTGGGTGGGGGTAAGGGGCGTATATGGGAACTCCGTACTTTCTGTGCAATTAAAAAAAAAACTATATAATATGTCAGGAAGTGATGATGGCAGCGAAGAAAAAGGAATTGGGATAAGAGGATGGAGAATGGGGGTGGGGGGCAGTCAAGGAGGGTATCCCCAAGAAGGTGACATTTGAGTAGAGATCTGAGCTGAGCTACGGGTCCAGGGATGGGGTGGCAGCTTGACGTTGGCCTGTCTCTTCCTTGCCAGCTGGGACAAAGCGTGCAACCCGGGGGGTGGGGGGATAGCCCTCAGCAGGGGGCAGGGGCTAGGGACAAAGCAAGCCGTTTGGGTAAACTGAGGCCAGTGTGGCCCATATCAGACTCTGCTCGGAGACACCAGAAAATGGTGGAAGGTGAGCAGGGCGTGAGGAGCTGATGGAGATTCAGACATCCAGCAGTACATTTTACGACAATTTGACATTTTAAAAATTGCGAAGAATTGTATCATCTTAAAGGAGGTAAAACAGTTTTTAGGCTCGGGCCATTTCGGGTGATCACAGAGATCACAGCTGTCTCCTACAAGGTAACAGGGGAAGTGGCACTGCTCAGGGCTTATCATGAGCTGGAGACACGGCCACCTTCCCTCCTTAACCCCATCTCCCCTGAGTCGCTACCCTCCAGCCACCCAGCAATCCTTGCAGTTCTTGAGCACTTCAGGCATTCTGTGGCCTCAGGGCCTTTGTGCTGCCTGTTCCCCTGCCTGGGCCACTCTTTTCTTTTCATTTTTTTTTTTTGAGGGTC
>JAQZBX010081852.1:0-13613 GCA_029593785.1 Cabassous unicinctus | reverse complement strand
CCACCACCACTACCAACAACAACAACATGGCAAAATGCACATCTCGTCTTCACTTTAGTTTCTTGAATGCTCTGTTAGGCCACAGCTCAGAGCTTTTGGACCAGCTAGGTCTCTGCCAGGAACACCCACCACCACCCATCGCCCTCCCTGGTTAGCACCTTCCCACCCGAAATGCTGGCTCAGACACCCCTCCCTCAGGGCACCTTCCCTGTTCCCCCTCACTAGATCAGCAGTCGCCCCCACCTCAACCCCCAATTCTCATTGCATCATTTCCTTCATAGCTCGTACCCCAGCAGGTAATCCACATTCATTGTGTGGTTATTAGATGCATGTGCCTTCTAGACCTAATACTCCATGGTTGCGGAGACCTTGTGTCTTCCAGCGCTTAGCTGGGGGCACGGAACGTGGCAGCACCCGGTCAATAATTGCTGCAGGGAGGGATGATGGCTTCAAGTGGCTGAGGGTTGGGGATCCCTG
The DNA here is from genome assembly GCA_029593785.1 of Cabassous unicinctus. NCBI lineage: Eukaryota > Metazoa > Chordata > Mammalia > Cingulata > Chlamyphoridae > Cabassous > Cabassous unicinctus. The sequence continues at coordinate 13,136 of JAQZBX010081852.1, read as the reverse complement.
GCTGCGCTGAAATACTAGCCGTGGCTCTGGCTGTGTGCACGTCTTGGCTCAGAATTCTGTCCAGCCTGTTGTTTTATTTTCTTCAAAGATTTTGTGGCTATCATTAAATGCTCCTGAGCTCTGGGAGATCTGCTCTTTCTAACTTGTTGGAGTTAACTGCATAAGCTTTGAACGTGACTGGCGTGGAGGCATCCTCAGCTGTAACGCTAATTTAGTGTCCTGTGTGCAGCCTCGGGCAGCCCGTGTTGTAGCCTGTTTTTCAGGGCGCTGTGGTTTTGTTATTTACCGGTTTGCCTCAGCGGTGCTGAATCAGTGCTTGGCTGAGCTTCTCATTCCTCATGTATCTTAGTCATCTACCAGTGCCAGCTCTTTTAAAAGGGCACCAGGTCATGGTGATTGAAGCAGAGATTACACAGAGGCCAGTCACCCGTTTCCATGGTGAAACAAGCCCCCTAGCTGTCTCCCCTAGGCAATATGCAGCAAGTGGGTTCTTTGTGGCATAGTGACCTATATCCCCGGGAAGCTGTTTTCTGCTGCAGTGCTGCTGCTGGCACAAGGAGGCAAGTGCCACATCAAAAAATGCCATCTTCTCAAATAGCTTTCAAATAGAAAGCGGGACGGAATCCCTTCTAATCAGCACTCCGGCCTTTTCGCAGATCACTTCCCAGTGATGTGCTATGAAATCCAATGTGTGAGTCATGACCAGAGTTCTTTGAAAAATGGCAGGAGATAGCATTAAAAAAGCAGATGGCAACACACGTAGCAAAAGTAACTATTCTTTTATGAAACTTTTCTTTCAGTTTTGCTTGTTGAGTCACAAGATAAGATGCCTTTCTTTTTTGCAGTTGAAACAATTGGATTACCACAGCTGTGTAGCATGTCCTACTTGTACTTTTCAAAGCCATCACCACCTCTGCTCTTCTTTTTTTTCTTAAAGGTATGCAAAATCCAGTCAGATCAAGACTGTGTCCAGCAGCAAGATATTTTTTAAAGGCAGTAGATTTCGATATAGGTGGGTACTATTAATTCCATTCTGAGGGTGGGATTGGGGTAGGGGGAAGCCAATTACATTAGAATATTTTGCTTTTGAATACATGCGCTTTGGCTTGTGTCCCTGTTTTAGTCTTTCTCTTTTCACTCCACTTATCTCTTCTGCTCACAGAGCTCCTTAGGCTCCACAGTAACTTCCCCAATAGACTAGAAAGGGTGGATTCCTGGAGCTGAGTCAATTATCCTCAAGTATTAAAAAAATTAAGTGACACGCACACACCCTGCATCTTCTGCACAGACATTGTGTTTTTGCCTTTTGCAGTGGTAAAGTTGCCAAAGAGGTGGTGGAAGCAAGCTCCAAAATCCAGAGGGAGCCTCCCGAAGTGCACAGGTGAGTAGGGTGGGCCCGAGGGATTGGGTGGCTTCTGGGATGGGCAGAGCCGTTGAAAGTCTTGCTTTCCCTAATGCTCTATAATCTTCCTGCATGTAGTGACACCCGGCACTTAAATAATAAGGGCAAGAGCCTTACTTCATAGCAGTCTAGCCTGATCACAAATCCCACACCATAGTTGGCTTAAACAATGAAATTTATTGACTCACAGGTTCAGAGGCTAGAAGGTTGGCTGCCTCCCGGGGTCGGTAGCATTCTGGCAGGCTGGCTGCCAGCAATCCTTGGGGTTCCTTGGCTTGCATAGCTTCCTCCTGTCACATGGCGGTATCCTCTCCTTTCTGGCTTCTGTGACTTTTGGGTTCTCTTTATAAAGGCCTCTAGGAATCCAGATTAAGATCCAACCTCTTTCAATTAAAAATAATGTCTTCAAGAGGTCCTATTTACAATGGGTTTACAGGAGGGCAGAATCAGATTAAGATTCAGAGCGTGTGTTTTCTGGGAGTGCATAATCCAATTCAGCACATGGGATAGGAAAGAGAAAAGGAAGGAATGGCCCCTGCTGTCTTGACCAACAGCATCTTTTGGTCCAGGCATGGTGCTCTCATCGGCCCACTATTCTCCTTCAGGTGAATTTGGCCAAACCTTGGCTGCAGTGCTGCTGGATTTGCTTGTTCTCTGGAGAGTAATAGGCTTGTTTGGCTTCAGAGTGTCAGGTGAATGACCAGAATATGTGTGAGGTGTGGCCATGCCATCTCCCAGCCTGTTCTCTTAGAATTCCATTCCATTCCTGCCTCTTGGCAGTTCCAATTGGCTCAACTCCCTCCAGGCTACTTCAGTCAAGAGGGAGTATTGACTCCCAAGGGCCACTGATGAATGAGGAACTTAATCATTATTGGTTCAAAGTTACACATCTTAATGAAGGTGATAATACTTGGTAATTCTTGGGAGCTGAATATTCTCTTTTCCATGTTGGAATTTTTGCTACCACGATGAACACAATTCATTGTACATCCTAAACCTCAAACATGCTAAATACCTAAAGCTGAACAAACTCATCATCTTTTAAAGTCAAGATAACTATAAGCAATTCTCTTTAGGAAGTTCCCCCACACTGTTTGGCTCTTATCCTCTTTTACCCATCTTTGGAACTTGGAAGAGTCATATTTATATTCAGATTTGTCAAGTATCCTCAGTGTCCAGGGTGACCCAGTGAGCTGGGTTTCTCTGCCCTGGTCACTCGGAGCTGTCGGGCAGGAAGAAGTCATGGTCTTGTGGAAGTGCTGCTCAGTCTGCCTGGTGCGCCTCCAGACCACACCTCACCCCACTCGAGGGAGCACCACCACAGTCAGCCCCAGATCCCACACAAAGTATACAGAAAGAATAATTCAAATTCATTTCTGCTGCTGGATGACCTGGTAGGAAGCTGTCATGTGTGAGTCCACAAAATCAGTCTCTTCTGAGAAGCAGGAGAAAACCATGAGGGAAGCTGGAGAGCCTTAGCTAGGGGCACTTGTGCAATACCTGTGAAAGTCTTACAGTCTAAGCACCAATGAAAATAAGTCTTTATAGAGCTGCCTCTCCCCCTGCCCCAAATTGTGGTTATTCTGAGCAGAAGAAATGAAGAAGAGGAAATGATAAAACACTTTATTTGAACTTTTCCAGAATCTTTGAGCCAGAAATGACCTCAGAGTTTGCCTAATTTGATGATTCTATTTTATAGACGAGGAAACGTGAGTCTTAGAGAAGTTAAGTGGCTTATCCAAGGTCACAAATCTTTGGTGGCAGACCCAAGACTGGAACTCTAGTGTCCCACTTCTGAGGGCTGAGTTCTTTTCTTTGTAGCACCTGCTACCCTGAAAGCCTTTGGCATTCTCTAAGAAGCTGGGAGGCAGAGCTGCCTCCATGTGCTTCAGCTTAGATTTTATTCTTCCAGTTTGAAGCTTGAGTGTTTGATCTTAACAAAACAATAATACTCAATGCTGGAGGAGTTCTCTTGATGGTACAAACAACACATAGCAGGAGACTGATTTTTAGGGAGATATAGTGAAAAAAAAAAAGGGTTTCACAGAGTCCCATAGTTACCATTTCTGGGTGGTTAATGAGATCAAAAAGGAATTTCAAAGAATACTTCATTTTTTTTTCCAATTGAGCTTTGCATTTATAAATTTATGGGAAATCAGGCTTCCTAGATCAGGGCTTCTCAAACTTTAACTTGCACAGAGATCACCAGTACTGTGTTAAAATGAGATTCTGGCTCATGAGGTCTGAGATGAGGCTAGAGATTCTGCATTTCTAAGGAGTTCCTGGGCAATGGCTGTGTGGCTGGTCCATGGACCACGCTTTGAAGAGTCAGGATCTAGATAATTGGTGGTAGAAAGGATGAAGGGAAAAGAGTGGCAGTAGTGAAAAGCTGCAGAAGGATGGGAAGTGGACACATTCTAAGGTATCATTCAATATATATTTTCCCTTTTTTTCCCCTGGAATCTTCTAAAAGCCCATAAGCTATTACTGCCAGCAAACACCTATAGCCTTTGAGCTGTTGGTTAGTATGCTTCTTTCTATTCCTCTGTCCTCTTTTATGTTTATGTGTAAGTCTGTTGGGTTCATATCATTCAGGACCTCTCTGGCCCTCAGTTCTTTGCAGTGTGGTCTCAAATCTCTGACAACAATTAAGAATTTGTTTAAAGTAACGTTACACAGGAAGCCCTGGGAAGGCAAGAGCTGTGCCTGTCTTGCTCTTTTCCATTTCCCCCAGCACTTAACATAGAGTTTTGGCACGTAGTAGGAGCTCCATAAATATTTGTTGAATGAAATGAACTAGGAGTATGTGATGGGAGCAGCACCTCTGAAATTTACTTAGCTTGGAGATCTGTCCGAGGTGCTGCCATGGGGACCCCGAGCTCTCCCTTGAGGAGGCAGCATTGTAGTCAGAGCTCTGGCAATTTCACACTAGCAACTTGTTGTTACCTCCCAGTAGCCATTTATGTGGTAGGAAACTGTATTTCTTGAATAATTATTTTATTTTCAAATTATTTTGGCATCTTTGATGTGACTGGTCAAAAGTGAGGGTATATTAGTGAGTTCTCTTCCTCTGGGAGTGTTCAGAGATGGCCACTAGTCTGGAATGGTGACGATAAGGCCAAGATTAAATGACCTCAGCTACCTTTCCTTCCACTAGATTCTACTCTCCAGAGAATGGCAAGTTAGCAGACTCCCACTTACCCTGAGATCTATGTGCAGAGGGAGACTGAGAACACCGTTTTGGATATTTTTATTTATTTTTTCAGCAAGAGGAATGGAAGCAAACTCTCATGTTAGCTCACTGATTGTTGTTGAGGACAAGATCCCCAAGCAAAACCTTCCCCGGTTGGCTACTGTGTGAGAATCACTCACCCATCCCAGAGGCCCAGGGAACAGAGAGAGGTAGCTTGGTGAGCCCAGGCCTGGCTCTCAAGGCACCCAGGCATGGCGGCCACCACGGAGGGACGCCCAGAGGTCGTGTTTTGTACTTGAATCGGGCACCTGTTTAAGAGTCATGAAGGGGATTCTAATCTTGGCTGTGTTGCTCACTAGCTGTGTAGCCTTGGATAAGTCACTTAACTTCTCAGAACCTCAGTTCACTCATCCATAAAATGAGATTCATAGTATTGGTTGGCCTAACTTCTAATTTTTTTTTTAAATAGGGATTAAAATTAAGTATTTAAAAAATTATCAAGTGCTATACAGATGTGATATGGTGATATGACTATCCTCTCTCACCCAAAAATGGGAAGCTAAAACCTAAAAGATATGGCGATTCTTATTTTAATAGTCCCTTCAGATGGACTTTTTAGAGGATTGGTAGCAGGCCAGGACCACTTCCTTTCACCTCAAGGAGTAGTGTGGGAGCACTGTGAGCCTTTTTCTATGTGGCCATTTTTAAAGCCCACATTAGAATGTGTTCACAGTTCCCGAAGGAAAGCTCTCTACCTCAGTAGATGTCTTAGCAACCGTTTCATCTGGAACCTGCTCTCTGCCGGGAGAGCACCCAGGAATGGGCTGCAGAGCAGGTCAGCTGATGGGTGGACCCTGAGGGTGGAGAAAGCTGGTGTGTTTCTCAGCCTGTCCCAGGAGACCCAGCCATAGATGCAGCTATATCAGGAACTCAGGTGGGAGGGCAGACGTCCCGCCCACCCTTTAGAAAACTGCCTGACACAGAGCGACCACGTATAGCCACAAATGGCCAGACTTCTGGGGTTGTGACCAGGGTCCTCTCTAGGGCGTGGCAGGATAAAATGCTGCAGAAAGGCAGAGAAGAGTGTAGAAACAGCACTGCACTGGGAACTAGATGACCTCGATTTGAGTCCAGGATCTGCCCATCTGAGCATCTTTAGTCAAGTTACATCACCTCATGGAACCTCAGTTCCTCATCTGAAAATATAGTACTTTTCTTGCCGGTCTCACAGGCCTATTGAGAAAAACAAATGAAGTCAAGTGTATACAAAAGCACTTTGAAAAATTAAAAAAGGGCCTTTCATAAATTCTGGTATTACATTAATCATTAAAGTAACTTGCATGGTCAGCTGTTGCTTTAAATAAGTAATGGGGAGGCCTGGATCAGTTAGCGCCTTTAAAAAGACTGCAAGGAGAGGATTGGGTAAAAGCAAGGGTAATCCTTGGTCTAAAATTGGTTGGGAAAGGTGGGACATGTGAATTTTTATTCTAATTTTGCTTAATCTTTTGCACCAGCTGTCATAGTGCCTGATACCAAAGCTGGAAGCCCTGGACTCTTTGTGCCCCAAGGAAACCTCTAGTTGTATCCATTATTGGAGTTATATCTAAGAGTCATATTTATCGTGGACATAATATTCATCTCCAAATCATAGAAAGACTCTCCAAGGCTTTTGGTCAAGACTTGCATCAAGATTTTCCATCTTGGGCTTGAAACCTATGTTAGGAGTTATCTGGTCTACCCTAGGCACCCTCCCTGCCCCCACTCCCATCCCTTGATGCTTGACACTGGCCATTGGCCTCTGCTACAACACAGCAGCAGCCTAAGAGAGTAGGGGACAGGTCCAGATCTCCTGATCATCTAATGCCAAGGCATTCTCATACCTGGGAGGTAACCCCTGTTGAGCTCAGCCTGTCCCAGCACCAGGAAGCTCTCTGGACATTGTGATATGGGGTGGGGCTGGGGCAGCAGGGTGCTTGACATCTCCAACTGAAGAGTGTGGGGCAGAGTGCTGATGGAGAGCAAAGGCGCTCCCTAAAGGCTCACTAGGAGCTCATCCTTGTGACATAAGCAATGATTTCTGGGGAATGGGAGCAGCTGCCAGCTCAGCTGGCTAGATGGCCAGAGATGGGCAAGATGGACTCTGATGGAGACTTTTCAGAGGTCAGAATGCCACATGGCCACACAAACACGGCTGGACATTGTGCTCTACAAAGCTAGAGTCACAGTTATGAACGCCCAGCGGGCCAGAGGAAACCTGTGGATGCTCAAAAAACGAGGTCCCCTCACAATAAAAAAAAGGAACTGATCATGGTACATTTTAACCTGCTCCTTGCTCCTTGTTTCCTTCCTTCTCTCTGCAAGGAATCCCCATCCCCACTTCCTTCCCTGACAAACTCCTCTACGTTCTCCGGGGCTCCCATGAGAGGGCAACCCTGCCCCCTTCTCCCCTGCTCGAGGCAGGGTCGGGTGCCCCTCCCTAGTGCCCTCGGAGGACCCTCTGCCACAGTGCCTGCCCTGACTTCCTCCACGAGATGAGGGCTTTCCTAACTGGGATTGTAGCACGTTAGGGGGTTATGAAGTGAAAATGGTGGTCAAGACCAGCACTGTAAACAAAATGAAGAAAACAGATTAAAAAAGAAAACACAGTGAATCACACATAGCAAAGGTTACTATTGATGTATACATTTGCTTCAGTTGTGTGTCTTCGTGTGTATGTGTGTGTGTACTTGATCATGATATAAAATGTATTTCTTAACGTGTATCTCAGTCAAATATTTTTTTTGAAAATCAGTATTCTAGAGAGTGATTTCCTTGAAGTAAGGACCATAGTTCCCCATAACCTGCCAGACTGCTACATACATATCAGATGCAAAATAAATGGTTCTGAAATGAAATAACAAAGAAAAGGACTCCATGGTTAAGGAGTCCTCACATATTTCCTTTCCAGCTGGTGGCAGCTTGGGGGTGCTTTCCAATACAAAGAGAGCTAATGGCATCCAGCTCTTCTGCCCCCCATGCCCAACAGAAACGCCTGTGCTATGCAGCAGTTCTGTCGACTGGCCAGGGGAACATCCTGTGCCAGTCTGAAATGGCAGTTTGTGTCAAGCAGGATTGCATGGGGTTTACTTCCATTTCAAACCTAAATGCCCCTTAACCAGGTGCCAAGCAGGCACTATAAAGCACACGTGAGTGGACAGGTCAGTCTCTGCCCTGAAGGTGCTTGCCATTCAGCCAGAGTCGGGGCTGATTTGTGCACCACTTGTTACAGGAAGCCAGAGGGGACAAATGCAGAGAGTTTTTGTGGAGAGAGAAAGAGAGAGAGAGAGAGAATTGTAAGGGGCAATCCAGAAAGGCTTCAAGGGGAAGGAGACATTTGACATGGTCTTTGACAGGAAACATGGGTGTGGGGAGGTGCTCAAATACTCACCTGCAGGTGCCCCGCTTTCCAGTCTGTCAGGACAAACAGCTGGTTTCCTGCAGCAGGCAGTGCACATGGCGGCCAGCCAGTGGTCTTGATAAGCTGCTTGCACAGCTTCCTTGCCAACTACTGCCCACCACAGCCATTGACACACGTGTGTGCTCCTTTCCAAAGGAGAAAACAGAGCTGAGTTCCATGGTTGATTGGTGAGAAGGGCATGAATTGAATGGGAATATTAAACATTGGATGTCTTGCAACACAAGGGTTGAAGAGTTGAAGCTGTAGAACATCTGTGCCATGAAGGTGAAATAGAAGTAAACCCAACCTGGCAGCTTTTTGTTATTGCTGTTGTTCATTTAAATTACTTTGAGCCCTGTCCTGCATTCACTTTCTACACATCAAGTTCAGAGATACCTGCCTCCCATGCCCTTTTTTGCCATGGCTTTTAAAAATGCCCGTGTTGTCACCTACCATACCCGAGTCTGATGATGTGTGGGTAAATGCGTTTTCTTTCACTGTGTTGCACTGGAACACATGGGAATTTAGGATAAAATATGCAGTATGTCTTGAATGTTAAGTCATCTTTGCTAGTGGCCTAATCCACTGTGTGTGTCTAGAGGCAGTTTCCAGCTTGGGTGAGATGGAGGGTTCAGCATTTGCAGTGAATCTTGGAAACCAACGCCATCTGTCTTGTGTCTATTTTCAGAGCCAACATTACTCAGAGCCGCAGTTCCCACTCCTTGAACAAACAGCTCATCATTAACATGGAACCCTTGCAGCCCCTGCTGCCTTCCCCCAGTGAGCAGGAAGAGGAACTTCCTCTAGATGAGGGTAAGTCAGCCACTTCATTCCAGAGGTGGGTTAGGGTGGGTGCCAGAGTGAGTCATAAATTGTGTTTTTAGTAAATGAGCTGTTTGCAGCTAGAAAGCCCTATTATTTTGGGAGTACTGTCAGTTCTTCCTGGAGAGAATTCACTGGTACAAAGTATCCTTGAAATCACATAATGAAGCAATAATGTTGTTATACCTGCACTGTCCAGTACAAGAGCCACTAGCCACTCATGGGCATGTAAAATTAAATTTAAATTAATACAATTTAATAAAATGTAAAGTTCAATTCCTCCAGTCTTACCAGCTAGATTTCCAGTGCTCACTAACCACATATGGCTAATGGCTACCACATTGAACAGTGCAGCCCAAGAACATTTCCATCATGGCATAAAGTTCTATTGGATGGCAATACTTTAGCCCATAATCAAAGCTAAACTGGGGGTTATAAAAAATTCTCCACAAGTATATCTACCCTGGTCATTTCCTTTCTGCCTCCGTATTTCCTCAGTCTCTTGTTCCCTTTTCCAAATCTGACAGTTTTGACACAAGCTAAAATGTATCAGTTCTACTTCAACCCAAAAGTTATTCTTTTTTTTTTTTTTTAAACCGTAAACATAATGTCTGTGTTTCTAGGCTTCATGGTTTGCTTTTAAGGATTTTATTTAGTTCAGGGAAGAATCTCACCACACTACTTGCTTCAGGCATCTAGTGAGGCACATATTAATACACAACCTCTGAATTTCAAATCAAATTAATTTCAAGGCAAACTGAAAACTAAAACATGCACACAAAATAAACTTATGGAAACCCTGGACACAAATGTAACATGCTTTTTCTTAATTCTGTGCGATTTTGGGTTCATCATTTAAAACCTGGATGCTGGGCAGTTTCAAAAGGGCAGTTCACCTTGTCCCCAAAAGATCACCCTCACCTGCAGTTTCAAGTCAAGAATTCCTTCATGAGGAGAAAACTCTTCAGTGCATAATAAGAATATGGCTTATGGCTTGGAATGCAAATACTCTTGAAAGAGAGGTGGCAGCAGGCAATTCACACTAAAGGGAAAAGTGTGAAGAATTTGTGTATATCTTTTCTGGAAAGGAAGCTTTGATGGCTAGGAGGGGAACTGGGCAACTGGATACCAAAAATACCACGGGATGAAGGGAAAGGGTACAAAATATGGAGGATGGGCTCTCAGAAGACACCTTTTACCACTAACTGGGCTGCATGATAATGTCAAGGAGAATGATTTTGTATAATGGCCTTTACCATCTTTCTTAACCAACTTTGTAAGTTGCATGCTAAATTAATTTTCTTAGTCCATAGGATCAATTTGGGTCTATGTTCCTTGTCTATGTTTTTCAGCACTTTTTCTATTTTTGTATGTTTGCAAGTGAAAGAAAAACACCTTTCATTTCTTGTCTCTGATGATTTTCTTGACTTCATTTCATATACCCGGAATATTGGTTTGGGTGAAAACCACTTTTTTCTTTTCCTGGAGGGCATGATTATCCCAAGATTGAGTGAAGGAGGACGTGACTAATGGAGAAGGGGAGAGGAGAAAGGCTAGGTCAAGCCTGGAAGTGGGGATGTGCCTCATCTGTAAAGATGGTGGCCTAGGTGGGACTAAAGTTTGGAAGACAGGTTGATTGGGCAGTTATCAGGGAATATGCCATAGCTGCCTTGGGAGCCCCCTTGGATGTGAAGGGGAGCCTGGGCAGGCTCTCCTCTGGACAAATCCCCCTTCAATTAGAACCTGCAATTTTGCCCCATTTTCTATAATGAGAACCTCATCTTTAACATGGCAACTGTATGGACACGAGACAGCTATATTGTCATTAACTTAAGTAAAAAATAAAATTTCTCCTAATATAGGGATCCATAAACCACCTTTTCAAATTTCCCAGTTATTTTAAAGATGCATCTTGAATTCATTCAATAGCTATAAAGATCCAATAAAAATTCTTTCCCCTAGGAGATCTCTCCCATTATAGGACCTCTTTGCATGTTTGAAGCTCAGGCAAATCACAATAACCTCCAGGATATAGGGTCAATTTAAAAGAAATTTCCTGAGACAGCAGGAAATTCAAAGTTACGATTCCCACAGTGGATATAGCTCTGTTTTTGATACTGTTATATCTCAGTTACTATTTTAGAGTCAAATTCCGCTCCATGTCTCTTGTCTCTGACTGTCAGGCAAGGGCTTGGAGTTTCCATAGGAATAAATGCTTGTTTTGTGGGCTTATGCTTCTCTGAGAAAGAGAGGCAGTGAACAAAGCTCTAAACAAAGATACTTCTGCCTTGGGGATGGCCCCTGTTACGGAGCTTTCTTATAATATGGTACAATGAATTTTGTTTCATCCTTGTATTTTTATATTGTATTACTTTTATGTCTGAGCAAGGGCCAACTTGAAAGAAGCTGGGAATTCATTCATTCCTTTAATACAACAAACACAACTTATACAGCTTATATCCCACACTTACAGTGTGTATTTTGCTGGCATGTATAAAGATGAAGACACTTTCTTCTTGGAAAGCTCACAGCCTGTTGGGGAGATAACAATGGGATCACAGAGACGATGCATAAGTTCTGCCTCTACTGATTGAATTGCATGTTCACTTTTATTTTGCCTGCCTCACTAGATAGTTCCTTCAGCTGCCTGGAGAACATCTTGTTCATTTAATCCTATTAGAGTGTTTGCCGTAAAATGGGTGGGCAAAGAAATGAATGGACAAGACCAACAGGCATAGTCTTGTGATCTATCCAGGTTGTCCAGCTGCATCTGACGTGTGGGTGGAGTCAGGGAAGAGGGGTCGGGAGAATAGGGAAAGGCAAGGCGAGGCAAAAAGTTCAGAAAGAGCGGGGTCACGGCAGATTCTGATATGACTTGCTGGGGAGTTCAGACTTCTCCTGAGGCCAACGGAGAGGCATTGAAGAATTTCAAGCATGGAAATGACCTGATTGGAATTGTATTTTAGATCCTTCTGTGGTGGTGTGTAGAGGTCAGAGTAAAGACAGATATGACCAAAGCAGGATTTCTCAGCCTCAACACTATTAATATTTTTGGCTGGATGATTCTTTGTTGGGGGGCTTCCTGTGCATTGTGGGATGTTTAGCAGCATTCCCTGGCTTGTACCCCGTAGATGCCAGTAGCACCTCTCCAGTTGTGACGACCAAAAATGTCTCCAGACATTTCCAGATATACCTGGAGGACAAAATTGTCCCTGGTTGAGAGCCACTAGGCTGGGGGATCAGAGACCATGCAGGAACCATTGCAGTAGCCCTGGGAGTGTATAAACAAAGGCTGAGCTAAGGCAGAGAGAGAGGGACAAGGGAGAAGGTGGTGGATTCAAGGCATGCTAAGAGACAGAGTTGTCAGATCACGGTCACTGATTACATGGCAGGCACGAAGCCCGTGGACTCATACTGTCCAGGTATGTTCAGAGAAAAAATGTCAACCTCTTTATTTTAAAGAGGACAGTATTCAGACACAGGAAGGTTTTAGTGACCTATCAGCATCACACCAGGAGCCAATGGCAAAAGCCACGTGGATATTGGAGAGAGAATTAGGTCCTGTGCATTGCTTCGCGGAGCTTCAGACACAGCGAGGAGGACACCCTGCTCACCTTAGATGCCAGCCTCATGGCTCAGCTGCTGGTTGGCCAGAGTTTGAGATCACACATTTTTGAACTGAATGCATAAACAGATCAAGGTTGGCAGCCCAGCTCCTGTTAAAAGAGTGGTCTCAGGAATTTAAAAAAAAAAAAATTCAGGTTGGAAGAGGAAAGAAGGTCTGAGCCCTGACCCTTGGAAGCTCCGTGTCTGTGAGTTCATGGGAAGATCACGCAGCACCTTGTCTCAGAAGAGCGCCGAGGAGGCGGCATCTCTGCTGCCGCTGTGACTCTGGGGTCACGACCACCCATTTGTCGGACAAGTTCTTTTCATTCTTCCCAGAACTCCAAGGTTCTAGAAGACAGCTGGGCAGAGCATTATTGCCCAGGGCAGCCCAGTGGGGCTCTGGGAGAACGTGTGACCCCATTCACCCTTGTGACAGCTGGAGGATTAGCTCCAAGTTGGCTGCGTCTGGGTAGAGAAAAAACAAAATCAGTTCCTAGGCACCACTAGGCAACGGGAAAGTTTTCATGTCACCCAAAAGTTGCCTGGATACAGGATCTGAGTAGATGAGTGCCGTGGAAAACTTTACATGAGAATGGCAAACCATTTAAAAAGTGCCGCTTAGAGTATAGGAGAATTTCGGGAGAAGAAAACTTTGAGAGTGGGAGCTTTTCTGGGTG
>JAQZBX010081851.1:0-13612 GCA_029593785.1 Cabassous unicinctus | reverse complement strand
AAAATCAACAAACACGTAGCTAGATGGACAAAGAAAAAAGGAGGAAAGTTGCAAATAAATAAAATAAAAACTGAAAATGAGGACATTACTACTGATGACACAGAAATTAAAGAGATCATAAGAGGGTACTATAATCAACTCTACGTCAGCAAACTAGACAATAGTTGAAATGGATAATTTCCTAGGAATGCACAAAAAACCTACACTGACCCCAGAAGAAATAGAAGACTTCAACAAACCAATCACAAGTAAAGTGATTGAAACTTTCAACAAAAAACTCCTAAAAATGAAAAGCCCAGGTGAAAAAGCCCAGGTGAAAAGCACAGGTGAAATCTACCAAGGATTCAAAGAAGATTCAATAACAATTTACTCAAGCTCTTCTAAAAATAGAACAATAAGGAATGCTACCAAACTCATTCTATGAAGCCAATATCACCTAACACCAAAGCCAGATAAGGATATCACAAAAAAAGAAAATTACAGACTCATTTCCTTAAGGAATACGGATGCAAAACTCATAAGCAAAATACTTGCTAATCAAACCCAACAACATTAAAGAATTATTCGTCATGATCAAATGAGCATGCAAGTGTGGTTCAACACAAGAAAATCAATCAGTATAATACACCATATTAATAAATCAAAGAAGAAAAATCACATGATCTTATTTATTAATGTAAAAAAGGTACTTGATAAAATACAGCATCCTTTCTTGATACAAACACATACAAACACTACAAAAGATAGCAATTGAAGGAAACTTTCTCTACATGATAAAAGCCATATATGGAAAACCCACAGTTAACATTGTCCTCAATGGTGAAAGACTAAAAGCTTTCCTGTTGAGATCCTGAACAAGACAAGGATAAGCACTATCACCACTGTTGTTCAATATAGTGCTAGATGTTCTACTAGAACAACCAGGCAAAAAAAAGAATAAAAGTCATTCAAAACAGAAAGAAAGAAGGAAAATTTTCACTATTCGCAGATGATATGATCCTATACCTAAAAAGTCCCCAAAAATACACAACAAAGCTGCTTGAGCTAATAAATGATTTCAGTAGATGACAGGATACAAGATCAACATGCAAAATCAGTGGTGTTTCTATACACTAGTAATGCATAATCTGAGGAGGAAGTCAGGGGAAAAAATGCCATTTATAATAGTGACTAAAAGAATCAAATATCTAGGAATAATCTTAACCAAGGATATAAAGCAATTGTATTCTTAAAGTTACAATGCATTGCTAAAAGAAATTTATAAGGACCTAAATAATTGGAAGAATATTCCATGCTCATGGGTTGAAGGACTAAATATCATTAAGATGTCAATTCTACGCAAATTAATATACAGGTTCAATGCAATCCTCCCCAAAATTCCCACAACACTTTTTAAATGAACGGAAAACACAATTATAAAATTTATTTGCAAGGGTAAGGGGCCCCAAATAACCAGAAACATGTTAAAAAAGAAAAGCGAAGTTGGAGGTCTCTTGTTTTCATACTTTGGTTCATAATACCTCGCTACAGTGGTAAAAACGATGTGGTGCGGTATAGGGATGGATGCATCAACCAGTGGAGCCAAGTTGATGGTTCAGAGACAGACCCTCACCTCAATGGTCAAATGATTTTTGACAAGCCTGTCAAACCCACCCAGCTGGCGTAGAACAGTCTATTCAACAATGGTGCTGGGAGAACTGGATATCCATATCCAAAAGAAAGAAAGAGGACCCCTATCTCACCCCTTATACAAAAGTTAATTCAAAATGTATCAGTGACCTATATATATAAGCTAGAACCATAAAGCTCCTAGAAGAAAATGTAGGAAAACATCTTCAAGACCCGGTAAGCACAAGTAATGAAAGAAAACATGAATAAATGGGATGTCCTCAAGCTTAAACACTTTTGTGATTCAAAGGACTTTGCCAAGAAGGTGAAAAGGCAACCCACTCAATGGGAGAAAATATTTGGAAACCACATACCAGATAACGGTTTAATTTCCATTCTATATAAAGAGATCATACCACTCAACAATAAAAGATCAAGCAATCCAATTCAAAAAATGGGCAAAAGACTTAAGTAGACATTTCTCCAAAAAGGAAATAAAAATGGCCAAAAAGTACATGAAAAAATACTCAATGTCACTATCTATCAGGGAAATGCAAATCAAAAATACAATGATATATCATCTCACACCACATAGAATGGCCATTATTTAAAAAAAAAAACAATAAGTACTGGAGAAGATGTGGAGAAATAGGAACACTCCATCAATACTGGTGGGATTGTAAACTGGTGCAGCCTCTGTGGAAGAAAGTTTGGAATTTCCACAGGAAGCTAAATATCAAACTACCATATGATCCAAAAGTTCCTCTACTGGGAATATATCCAGAAGAACTGAAAACTGTGACATGGACAAATATTTGGTATGGTATGGACCATAGTTATTGGTAATAGTCTGATGATATTATCTCATAATCTGTAACAAATATTCCATAATGGTGTGGTGTGTTTGTGAAGGAATGTTATATGGGAATTCTACACATGTGCATGATTGTTTTGTAAGTTCACTATTTCTGTACTAAAAATATATTTAAAAATCTACTGGCCATGAATGTGGGCACCTTTTCTGAGCTCTTGGTTTGGTTCCATGGGTCTGTGTGTCTGTCTTTGTGCTGGAACCGTGCTGTTTAGATGCTTTATAATGGGAATTAAAGGCAGGAAATGTGAAAAAAAAAAACTAAACATTTTTAAGAGGAAATAGAAATATCCTCAAAGCATATGAAAAATGTTCAATATCACTAGTTATTGGTGAAATGCAAATGTAAACTACAATTCAATATCATTTCACACCTCAGAGAACAGCCATTATTTAAAAAACAGAAAATTACAAGTGCTGGAGAGGATGTGGGGAAATAGGAGCACTCCTTCACTGTTGCTGGGAAGGCATAATGGTTCAGCCACCATGGAAGACAGTTTTAAGTTGCTCAGGAAGCTAAACATACAACTGCCATATGATCCAGCAATCCCTCTACTAGGAATATGTCCAGAAGAACTGAAAACAGAGATGCAAAAAGATATTTGCACACCAGTGTTTTTATAGTGGCATTATTCACAATTGTCAAAAATGGAAACAACCCAAGTGTCCATCAACCGATGAATGGATAAACAAAATATGGCATATACATATGATGGGATACTATGCTACTGTAAAAAGAAATTAAATTGGGATGTATATTACAACATAGATGAAACTTGATGTCATTATGCTAAGTGAAATAATCCAGACACAAAAGGACAAATACTGTATGGTCCCACTAATATGAATGAAATACCAGGAATAAACACATGGAATTAAAATCTAGAATATAGGTTGCTAGGAGATAGGATGAGGGCTGAGAAGGGGTATGGATGCTTAGTGTATTCAGAAATTTTAACTATATTGGTTGCAAAGGTGTGGAAATGGATATAGTTGATGGTAACATTATGGTGAGTATAATTAAAACTCCTGATTTATAAATGTGACAGTGGCTGAAAGGTGTAGTGTAGGGCCATAAATGTCTATTGAAAGAAAGCTAGAGATTAATCTAGGGACTATGTAACATAGTGAACTTGGTGGTGGATGAAGATTGTGGTTAATAGTACAAATAAAATAATGTTTTTCTATTAACTAGAATAAATGTATGTCAATATTACAAGGTGGTAAGAATATGGTGAAACATGGGAGAAATACAACAAACGTAATTTATGAACTCTAGTTAACAGCAAAACTATAATATTCTTGCATCAATGTCAAAGAAGGTACTATATACCAAGGGTCAATAACAGAGGAGCATGATTTTTTTTTATTGGACTAAGGAAAATGTCTTAAAACTCACTGAGGTGATGGTAGCATAACTCAATGATGAATCTGAGATCCACTGAGTTTATACTTTGGATGGTTTGTACAAGTCGTTGGACTGTATAACACAGTGAACCATGTGATAGAGGATGGATTGTGGTTAACAGAACAAATATGAGAGTGTTCTCTCATGAACTGTAACAAATGTACAATACCAATACATAGTGTTAATAATAGGGGGTTTATGGAAAACATGCCAATTGTAAGCTAAGGATCATAGATTGCAGTAATATTTTGATGATGTTCTTTCATAATCTGTAACAAATTTTCCATATCAATGCAAGGTGTTGGTGAACAGGAGATGTATGGAAACTCTGCCTGTTATACATGATGATTTTGTAAGCTCACAAATTCTCTAATAAAAATTAACCATTAAAAATTTTAAAAATCTACCAAACTATTCGATTTCACCAGTTACACGTGTACTCATTTGTGCCTGTATTTAGTATCATGAAATTTTATCATCTTTGCAGTCAATATACAGAAGAGTTCCATCACAAGGATATCCCATGCCACATCCATCTCGTTTCCACCCGAGCTCCATAAAACCTGGCAACTACTCAAAGATAATTTTTGCTTTTGAGACTGTTATATAAATATAATAATACAGTATATGACCATTTAGGATTCGCTTTTTTTTGGTCAGCATAATTCTGTTCAGATTCGTCCAGGTTGTAGCACATGTCAATAGTTTGTTCCTTTTAATTGGTGAGTTTTAATCCATGGAATGGTTTTAATGGTGTGTTTAACCATTCAGCCTTTGAAAGACAACTAAATTGCTTCCAGATTTTATTATGAATAAAACTTCTATGAGCATTCACATTCAGAATCTTGTGGAAACAGAAGTTTTTTATTTCTCTAGGGTAAATACTCAAGAGTATGATTGCTGGTTCATATGGTAATTGCATACTCCTTCTGTAAGAAACTGCCAAATGTTCTCCAGATTGGATTCACCGTTTTTACAAACTCCCTAGCAATGTAAGAGAGACTTAGTTTCTCTTCATATGTGCCAGCATTTGGTATTGTCAATAATTTTTATTTTAATTGTTCTAATAGGTTTATAGAGATATCTCATTGTGATCTCTTTTTCATATTCATTTTTCTTTATTAGAGAAGTTGTGGGTTTACAGAACAATCATGCATAAAATACAGGATTCCCATATGCCAGCCTATTATTAACACCTTGAATTGGTGTGGAACATTTGTTACAATTGATGACATCACATTTTTATAATTGTACCATTAACTATATTCCATAGTTTAACTTAGGATTCATGGTTTGCGTAGTGTAATTTCATGGATTTTTTTAAAATTCATTCTGTTACCATATATAAAATCTATTATTTCCCCTTTTAATCACACTTAGATATATATTTCAGTGCTGTTGATGTTCACAATGTTGTGCTACAATCACTGTTTTACTTTGCCACAGGCTGCTGATGCAAAATAAATCTACAATAGAGATTTATTAGGGTAGAAACTTACAGTTCTAAGACTGAAAAATCCAAATCAAGGCATCATCAAGAGATGCTGTCTCACAAAATTGCAGCTGTGGGCTCTCAGGCACATGGTGGCATCATCTAAAGATACTTTCTCTCAATGCTCAGTAGTGGGCAATGAGGGACATGACTCATCTCTCCCCTTTCTTTTCCAGGACTCATTGCTTCAGCTCCAGGCTGCTCAGCTGATTCCGGCCTCCAGCCTCTCTCTCAGCTTCTAGGGGTTTTTCTGTCTTTCTGCACCTTTAGGCAATCCTGGAGTCCTCTCTCACATGGCAGGGTAAAATGGCAGCTCTCTTTCTCTGTGTGTCTCTATGCATGTTTCTGCCATTTATATAGAACACTAGCAAGAGAACCAGGACCATCCCTGGATCATGCCTCATGGCAGTATTCCAATCAAAGGCCCCCAGCTGAATTCAATCCAATTAAAGATTCCCACAATCTATTAAAAGGCTGAAGTGATCTAAACTGAAGTGATCTAATCAAAAGTGATTTAATAAAAATATTGCTTAAGTGAATCTAAACAAAAAATCCCACCACATACTATAGATTTAAAAGCACAGAAATGGGTTTGCTTTAAGAATAGGATTTTCTGGGATCCACAAAAGGCTCAAACCAGCACATTCCATCCTCTGGACCCCAGACATACATGTTCTTTCCGTATGTAAAATGCAGTAATTCCATCACAATATTTCAAAAAGTCTGAAATTATTTCAGTAGCAATGCTAAGTAAAAAATCTCATAAAAATAAGTTACAAGAATGCAGTCTGTCTTGAGTAAAATTCCCCTCTGGTTACGGACCTTTGAAACTTAAAAAGCAAGTTATCTGCTTCCAATACACAAGGGAGGGACAGTTGTAGAATAAATATTTCCATTAGCATAGGGAGGAATTGGAAGGAAAAGAGCGGTTACGGGTCCCAAACAGTTTAAAAAACCTGCAGGGCATACATACTCCATTGGATTTCAAAGTCTGAGAGTCATCTATAGGATGATGGTTTCTTCTCCTTAGGGCCTCATGGAGTGAGAGTCCCAAATCTTCTAAGTGCTTGCTCAGTGTCTATTTTCTTTGTTTCAACCTCATGAAGCATCTGGGTGGCAGCCAAGCTCAAAGCCTCACCCTCCAAGAACACTGAGTTGATTCCACAATCTCCTCAGTCTCCAGGGCATGTATTGAAACCCCCTCAGAACAGGGGGTGACAACCTAACTCTTATCCAACCCCCGGGAAATGTGTTCCACCCTCTCTAAAACCTGGGGAGGCAGAAATCTCCCTGAAAAATGGGATGTGATAGAAGGCTCACACTCTTCAAATGCCAGGGAAATCCTACCCTTTCTACACACTTGGATGGGGTCCCTCTCTTGGCCCAAGAAATGTCTTATGTCCAGACTTCAGCTTCCATGGTTTTTCCATTGAAGTTGTTTTCAATCTCTCCCTTTTCTGTCCCTTTTAGTCCAGACTGGACATGGATTCATTCATATGGATCTCACAAAGGCTATTGGTTTCACATGCAGTTCACAGGGTCCCAACCATCAGACAGTAAAACTTTCCACAAATTCTTCTGGATATCTGCATTTTCAAACTTGACTTGCAAGGAAATGTATGCCTGGTTCAGTGTCCAGTTAATTCCTCACATGGGTCATTATTCTCTGGGGACTCATTTCCCCAAAGCTCAGAATTTCCCAAACCATCAATTTCTATATTCTTTGTGCCCAGGAGTTCAGTCCTCAACTTATCCCTTTCTGCTCACATTTTTCTATAAGCTTCAAGGAGAAGCCAGGCCACTTGTTCCACTTTTAATTTGGAAATTTCCTCAGCTAAATGTCCAAGCTCATCATCTTCAAATTTCCAAGTTCTCTGCAACTTTAAATCAAGGATCACCTTGCCTCCAGTTTCCAGTAATATACTCATCATTTCCTTTTAAGGCCTAATAGGTAGTACCGTTAGCATCCATATTTTTCCCTACAGTCTCAGGAAAGCAATCCAGGCTTTTTCTATCAAAAATCTCACAATTCCTCCAGAATCTTCCCCTTACCCATTTGTAAAACCATTCCAACGCTTGTGGTACTTGCATAGCAGCACAAACCCTACTTTTGGTACCAATTTCTGTTTTAGTTTGCCACAGGCTGCTGATGCAAAATACTAGAAAGGGATTATTGGGGATTTGTTAGGGTAGAAGCTTACAGTTACAAGGCTGTAAAAATGTCCAAATCAAGGAATCATCAAGGGATGCTGTCTCACCACTTTGCAGCTGTGGGCAATCAGGTACATGACTTGTCTCTCCCCTCACTTCAGCTTCAGTCTGCTCCACTGATTCTAGCCTCCAGCCTTAGTCTCAGCCTCTGGGGGTTTCTTTGTCTTTCTGCACCTATAGATGATACTGGAGTCCTCTCTCATATGGCAGGATAAAATGGCAGCTCTTGCTCTCTGTGTGTCTCTGCATATTTCTCCTGTTTATGTAGAACTCCAGCAAGAGGGCCAAGAGCCACTCTGGATCATGCCTCAGTGAAGTACTCCAATTGAAGAATCCACTAAATTGAATCCAATCAAAGGGTTCCACAATCTATTTAAAGGCCCTTAACTGAAGTGATCTAATCAAAAGTGATTTCATCAAAAGGTCCTTTAACTGAATCTAACCTAAAGTTCCTACTGTATACAATAGGCTTAAAGGCACAGGAATGGGTTTGCTTTAAGAACAGGATCTTCCAGGGTCCACAAAAGACTCAAACCAAGACAATCAACATCACCAATTACCAAAACATTCCCATCATTCTACATAGAAACTCTATACACAACATTTCTTAATGGCTAGTGATCTTTTCATGTCCTTATTTGCCACCTTATTTTTCACCTTTTCAGTGAAATCTTTGTTTAAGTTTTTGCATTATCTAATTGCATTGTTTGCCTTTTAACTATCAAGTATTGAGAGTTCTTATATTTTTGAGATACGTCTTTTTTTAATACATGATTTGCAAATCGTTTTTCCCTTTCTGCAGCTTGCCACAGGAAATGTAGTGAGATCCCTTATTTCACTCTTGATATTGGTGCCTTGTGTCTTCTTTTTATCTTTGTCATTCCTGCTCTAGATTTTTCAATTGCATTGAGTTTTTCAAACAAACAGAATTTGGTGGGGCCACTTCATCATATAACTTACCTGCACCTTCAGGGCCTGCATAAGCCCTCTCTCATATAAATCAATTATATTTGACGATGCTATGCTGCTGGGCTCTCTCAAAATTATGAATTTGGGGGTCATACAACACCAAGTTCATGATGGGCACCTCAAGTCACATGGTAACTTGGTGACCAATGGTTAAGTATTCAGTCTCCACTGAGGCCCAGTAGTAAGACAATAGCTGTTTCTCAAAAGAAGAGTGAAGGCAGAAGATGACAGAACTTTGCTACAAAATCCCAAGTGTCTGAGTTATGATTAACTTATAGGGGCTTTCCAAAAGCTTCAAACATCATTCTTACCTTCTACTGGAACTTCAAGCACCATTGGATCTGCTGGATCATATGGTCAAAGGGGCAGAGCCTTGCACATGGCAGCCTGAATCTGTTTCAGAGCCTTCTCTTGTTCTTAGCCCCACTTAAAACTAGTAGCTTTTTGGGTCACTCAATAAATGGGCTAGAGTAGTACACCCAAATAAGGAACAAGTTTCCTCCAAAATTCAAAAGGAACACTAGGTATTATGGCAGTCTTTTTTTTGTAGGAGGGGCCAGATGCAACAACTTAATCCTTTAACTTAGAAGGGTTATATCAACATGTCCACACCACTGAACCCCTGAATTTCACTGAAGTGTAAGAACTGTAAATTTTTGTCAGAAATTTTGCCCACTCTCTGAGGCAGAAAAGTCTTAATAGTAAGTCTAGAATGGTTGCTACTTCTTGTTCACTGGGTCCAGTCAGCGTAATACCATCATTGTAATGGACAAGAATGATGCATTATGAAAGAGAAAGACAAGTAAGTTTCCTGAATAATAAATTATGATGGAGGGCTGGAAATTTGTTATACCTCTCTTGACCTCTAGAACCCAATTATCCCTATTGCATTTAGTTTAGTAGCATATTTCTTGCTGTGCTTTCTGACCTACAGAGAAAAGTGATCACATAGCTCTTCAACAATTCCAGGGCTTCCATCACGAATTTATTTCTCAGTTGTGGTAAAATTTATGAACTCTGGACTCCCAGGATGGATGAGAATGACTAACACGATAAATCAGCACTAACATTGCAATCTCCCTGAGCCGTTAGATACATTCCTCTACAGTATACCAAGAAGTTCTGGTATTTCAACCTCTTTTAATATAGGCCACCTTTTTTGCCCATGTTTCAGTCATCCAACCAAAAAACTGTTGGATTCTTTTTTAACCCATTTGCCTCCCTCCTACATGTAGTCAAAAATCTCTTCTTAGGGAGCCCATATCAATAAATGTGGCCTAATTCAACTTTGTATTCCTTGCAAAATTGTTTCACACTCTTAATATCTATTCCTATATCTATTCCCCAGATTTACGTCTGTAATCATTGGAAAAACTATGTGGTTCTTTTGGTGTGTAGCACACTACCTCATGATTTGCACTTTGTGCCTTACCCTTGGGAGCTTCCTGAAACTTGAGTCTAGTTATGGATCTTGAATAAAAATGCATGGTGGATGTATGTCCTGAGAAGAATCAGCAGTGTTTCTTTCAAGGTATCTACCACATGGGGGCCATTACGGATTCCTCAGGCAAAGCAGAGTAAACATCCTCATATGAAGTAGATGGGCTACTTCTACTGGCAAAGATGACTCAGCAGAATTAGAGGACCAATGTCTCCAGCTTCATCAAGATTTGTCCATATACCTCCATTGCAATATTCCTGATTAACAGCTGCATATTTCCTTCTTCTCTTCACTTCTGTCTCTCCCTCTCTTTCTCTCTTCCTCTCTCTCTCTCTCCTCTCTCTCTCTCTCTCTCTCTCTCTCTCTCTCTCTCTCTCTCTCTCTCCCCCTTCTCCCTCAGGAGTCGACACCTTCCTGGATATTTTTTTAGTGTGAAGTGTATCTTTTTATACCTTTCTTTAATTTCATACCCTGCATCAATATCATGTAATACAGCATGAATTCTGGTATCAGGAGGGATGTCAACATGCCAAGTGAGAAAAACAATTACAGAGAAATGCATGTGACTTATTTTTTCACAGAATTGACTACAACAGCAAATATTTTGTATGAGGATGGGTAAAACATGTGGAAAGATATACATCGTGTTCTTTACCCTTGTTATCTAGGGAGATGTAAAGGGGAATGGAGGGAAAGGGAGAAGGGATATAGCATGGGTTATGCCATTGATTTTTTTTAATCTACTGTTTGCATTGTTCAATGGTTTGTGAACATGTTAATTTTCTATAAACATCCAATTAAATTTCTCAATTAAAGAACAATGCAATATCAGAATGGCCAAAGTATAAAATCACTACCTTCTTTGTGTCCCCCAGTGCTTCATTTGTACATCTCTTACAGCATTCATTATAATCTACATTGTACACTAGAATTCATAGCATTTATATCTAATCCACCATCCTTTCAATTATAACTTATCTCTGTGTCTCCTAAATTTATTTTCAGTTATGTTTCATCAGTACAAGAGTCAAGCTTCTAGACACTTCCAGCATTTGAAAGAATGCTCTGAAATTGGCTGTAGGGGACAGAATCTTGCCACTGTCCTTCCTTATTTCACAACCAGGCTATGGCCATGAAGGTTTGAGTGTAAAATACAGCAATGTTTCAGAGGTGAGACATTAGCCAGGTGGTTTGTAGACACACCTGGTAAGAAAAAAGGACTTGTTCCAGGGAATGACTAGTCAGGAGACTACTGATTACTTACCATACGCCAGTTCACATGCTAAAAGCTTTATTTAATTTACCTTATTTAATCCTCACAGCTTCCTTTGAGGTTGGATTTATTACTAAACACATGCTACTGATTGATGATTTATTGACATGTATTCACAACCAGCAGATCTGAATGTTTTAAAGGGATAAAACTTCCTTGGGAGGTTCTGAATTGCCATGACTGCAGAGACTTCTGTAAGACCTGTAAGACCTATTTATTTAATTTAGGAGGATTTCTTTGGATTGGATAAGGATATCTGTAAAAACTTATTTATTCATTTAACAAGATTTATTGTGTACCTACTCTGTGAAAGACACCTGGGATGCAAGATATAAATTGTTTCCTGAAGGAGTTTATTGTTTGGTGAGTAAACATACAAAATAAACATTAAATCCTTGTGGAGAAAGGTCATTTGAATCAACAATGTTAGGAAAGTGATCTGAACATTGAAATAATAACCTCAGAGATGAAAGCATATTAGAAATTCTTTTGTCTCCTGTTGTAGATTCCCAGGCTTCTCAAAGAAATACCATGGAAGGGTTCAGATTAAGTAATGGGAATTTATTTACTTACAGTTAGAATCTGGGAAAATGTCCAAATCAAGGCGTCATCAAGGTGATGCTTTCTTCCCAAAGATCAGCTGTCGCTTACCTTGGCTCCTCTGCTATGTGGCAAGGCACACGTTGGTGTCTGTTGGTCTCTCCCTTCTCTTCCGGGTTTTTGTTTCTTTCAACTGCTTGTTTCCATGGCTTTCTCCCCCTCTCTCTGTTTTCATTCCATTTATAACGGATTCCAGTAATAGGATTAAGTCCCTTCATGAATGAGGTGGGTCACATCTTAACTGAAGTAGCCTCATCAAAATGTCTTACTTAAAATTGGTTTACATCCACAGGAATGGATTAGATTTAAGAAAATGTTTTTCTTGGGTACATACAGTTTCAAACCACCACACTCCACCCTCTGGACTCCAAAAAGATATGTTCTTTCTACATACAAAGCTCATTCATTCCATCACAACATCCCAAAGCCTTAAGCCATTTCAAAAACTATGTTTAGTATAAGTCTCATCAAAATTATTTATAAATGTGTTCTGTCCTGGGGCACAAGTCCCCTCATCTCTTGACCTGCAAAACCTAGAGAACAAGTTTCCTGCTTCCAATATACAATGGAGGGATACTCCATTAGATTTCAAGGTCTTAGAGTAATTTGTGGAATGGTGTTTTGTCCTTCAGGCCTGGTGAAATGACAGATTCACCCCTTCCAAGTGCCTGCACAGCAGCCATGCTCTCTCTGAACACTGGGATGAAGGTTCCACCTTCTTCAACTTTGGAATGGTGGCCAGACTCTAGGTTCCACTTTCATCAAGCATCAGGGTGGTGGCCAGACTTTTCACAATCTCCTGGGAATAATTTCAGACCTCTGAAAATGCTGAGATTGTAGCAGTCTTCCTGAACAATGGGGTAAAAATCCACTCTCTCCAAGCCCTGGAGCAGACTCACCCTTTTCATTCACATGGGTGGGCCTGCTATCTTGGCCCAAGAAGATATCTTCAGTCCAGAACTCAGCTTCTATTGTGTTGTGCTTGAAGTGCTTTTTCTTTTGGTTTGACCCTTTTCTGTAACTTTTAGTCCAGGCAGGCAGTGTTTCCGTTCATATGGAGCCCACAAAAATTTTTGTTGGTTTTGCATGTAGTGCAAAGGGGTACAAACCAACAGATAGTAGAACTTTCCATAGATCCTTCTTATATAACTGCATCTCCAATCCTGACTTACACAGAAATAGCTGACTGCATCCACATTCATTTAAACTCCAACATAGAGCACTATTCTCTGGGGAACTCCCTTTCCAGAAACTCAGAATTTTTCAGACCATTGATTTCTGGTTTCTTTGTGCCCACGAGTTCAGTTCTCAGCTTATCCCTTTCTTCTTGCATTTTACTATAAGCTGCAAGGAGAAACCACGCTGCGCTTTCCATGCTTAACTTAGAAATATCCTTAGCTAAATATCCAAGCTCACTGTTCTCAAGTTTTACCTTCCATCCAAAATCAGAACTCAATTTTACCAAGTTTTCTCCCACTTTAAACAAGGATTACTTTTCTTATAAACAGGCAAAAAAAAAAAAAAGAAAGAAAAGAAAAACTCTTCTTTCTCTCTACAAAATTGGGGAGACAATTTTGTTTCAATATTCTACTTTTGCACACATTTTTTTTGTAATCTCATATGCAGATCTCCATGTCATTAGATATTATTTGAAAACATGGGTTATAACAACTCAATAAATCCATATATGGAGGTAAAATAGTTTTATTATTTATTCCTCAGTCATAGGGCTTCAACAG
>JAQZBX010081850.1:0-13614 GCA_029593785.1 Cabassous unicinctus | reverse complement strand
TATGGATAAGGTTAGGGTTAAGGGTAGGGGTAGGGTTTGCGTTAGGGTTAGGGGTAAGTTTAGGGTTAGGGCTAGATTTAGCATATAGATTTGGGCAAGATTTAAGGATAGGTTTAGGGTTAGGATTAGGGTTAGGGTTAGGGCTGGGGTTAGGGTTAGGGTTAGGTTTAGGGCTAGTGTTTAGGTGAGGTTTAGAACTAGGTTTAGGGTTAGGGTTAGGATAAAGTTTAGGGCTAGGTTTAGGGATAGGACCAGGGCTTGGGTTAGGGTTTGGGCTGTGGTTAGGTTTAGGGTTAGTGTTACGGTAAGGCTTAGGTTTCGTTTTGGGTTATGGTTGTGGTTAGGACAAGGGTTAAGGTTACGTTTAGGGCTAGGGCTAGGGAAAAGTATCGTTTAGGGTTATTGATGGGGTTATTGTTAGGGTTAGGGATCGGGTTAGCATAAGGTTTAGGTTTAGGGTTAGTGTTAAGGTTAGAGTTAGGGTTAGGGCTAGGGTTAAGGTGAGGTTTAGTGTTAGGGTTATGGTTAAGGCTAGGGTTAGGGGTAGGACTGGGATGGGCTAGGGCCAGTTTTAGGGTAGTGTTAGGGTTAGGGCTATGTTTAGGGTTAGGTTTAGAGTTAGGGTTAGGGCAAGGGTTAGGGTAAGGGGTAGCGTTAGTGCTAGGGTTAGAGTTCGGCTTAGGGTTAGGGTTTGGTGTACGAATAGGGTTAAGTTTAAGTTTAGGGTCAGGGCTAGGTTTAGGGTTAGGGTGAGGGTTAGGTTTAGATTTAGGATTAGGGCTAGTGTTAGGGCTATAGCTAGGCTAGGGCTAGGGCTAGGGTTAAGGTTATGGCTAGGGTTAGGTTTAGGGTTAGGTTTAGGGCAGGGTTTACGGCTAGGTTTAGGGTAAGGTTTAGGTCTAGGTTTATGGTTATGGATATGGGTAGGGCTAGGGTAAGTGTTAGATTTAGGCCTAGGTTTAGGTTTAGGGTTAGGGTTATGGTTCTCTTTAAGGTTAGGGCTTGGTTAGGCCGGGACTAAGTCTAGGGCAGGGCTACGGTTAAGGTTAGGGTAAGGGTAAAGTTTAGGTCTAGGGTTAGGGTTAGGGTAAGGCCTGGGATGTGTCAGGGTTAGGGTTTGTTTTAGGGTTAGGGTTAGGGTTAGGTTAGGGTTAGGGTTAGGTCTTGTGTTAGAATGAGGGTTTGGGCATTGGCCCGGGTTAGGGCTAGGGTTAGGTGTAGTGTTAGGATGAGGTTTAGGGTTAGAGTTCATGTTAGGGTTAGGACTAGGGTTAGATTTAGGGTTAGGGTTAGGCTAGGGTTGGGTTAGAGTTAGAGTTAGGGTTAGTTTTAGATTTAGGGCTGGGTTAGTGCTAGGGCTAGGCTTGGGCTAGGTTTAGAGTAAGGGTTAAGGTTAGGGTTAGGGCTAGTGTTAGGGTAAGGGTTAGGGCTGGGTTTAGGGCTAGCTTTAGGTTTAGTATTAGGGCTAGTTTTAGGATTAGGATTATGGTTAGGGCTGGTTTTAGGTTTAAGGCTAGTGTTAGGGTTAATTTTAGGGTTAGGTTTAAGGTTAGGGCTAGGCTTAGGGCTAGGCTTAGGGCTAGGGCTCAGCCAGTGTTAATGTAGGGTTAGGGTTAGGGTTAGGGCTAGTTTTAGGTTTAAAGTTAAGGTTAGGGCTATGGTTAGGATTAGGGCTAGGCTAGGCCTAGTTCTAGGGTTAGGGTTAGGGTTAGTGTTACGGCTGGGGTTCGGGTTAGGGTTAGGGCTGGGTTTAGGGTTAGGGTTAGGTTTAGGGTTAGGGCTAGGACTGGGGTTAGTTTTAGGGTTAGGCTTAGGTTTCGGATTAGGTTTAGGACTAGGGCTAGTTCTAGGGCTAAGGCTAGGTTTAGGGTTAGGTTTAGGTTTAGAACTAGCTTTAGGGTTAGGTTTAGATTTAGGATTAGTGCAAGTGTTAGGGTTAGGGTTAGCTCTAAGGATAGGGTTAGGGTTAAGGTTAGGGTTAGGTATAAGGCAAGGGATAGGGCTAGGTATATGGCTCCATCTATGGCTAGGTTTAGGATTTGGCTTAGGGTTTGGTCTAGGATTTCTGTTAGGGTAAGGGCTAGGTTTAGGGTTAGGGTTAGGGCTAGGGTAAGGGTGAGGCATTGGGCTACACTCGAGGTAAGGCTAGGGTTTGGTGTAGGTTTAGAATGAGAGTTAGGCTTAGGTTTAGGGATAGAATTAGGACTATGGTTAGTGTTAGGGTTAGTTCTAGGGCTAGATTAAAGTTTAGGGCTAGGGTTAGGGCTAGGACCAGGTCTAGGCTTAATGTAAGGGTAAGGGCTAAGGTTAGGGTTAAGGTTAGGTCTGTGTTTCTGGTTTAGTATTATAGTTAAGCTTAGGGTTGGGTTAGGGTTAGGGTTACAGTTAGGACTATGGTTAGGGTTTAGGGATAGGGTTAGGGTTAAGGTTAAGTTTAGCACTAGGGTTAGGGTTTGCATTAGGGTTATGATTAGTTTTAAGTTTAGGGCTATGGTTAGGGATAGGGCTAGTATAGTGCTAGGGCTAGGTTAAGCTAGGGCTACAGCTAGGGTTAGGGTTAGGGTTAGTGTTAGTGCTGGGGCTAGGGTTAGGTCTAGGTTTAGGTTTAGAGTTAGTGTTAGGGCTAAGGTTAAGTTTAGAGATAGGGATAGGGTTAGGGTTAGGGTTAGGGTTAGGTTTATGTCTAGGTCTAGGTCTATGTCTAAGGCTGGTTTAGGGTTAGCATTAGGGCTGATGTTAAGGTTAGGTTTAGTGCTGGGTTTAGGGTTAGGGCTAGGTTTAGGTTTAGGTTTAGGTTTAGGGTTAGGGTTAGGGTTAGGGTTAGGAATTGTGTTAGGGCTGGGGTTAGGTTGAGGTTTAGGTCTAGGTTTAGATTAAGGGCAAGGGTTAGCGTTAGGGCTAGGGCTTGGTTTAGTGCTAGGGTTATGGTTATGGTTAGGGTTAGGGTTAGAGTAAGGGTTAGGGTTTGGGCTAGGTTAAGGGATTGGTCTAGGGCTCAGGCTAGGGCTAGAGTTAGGTTTCGGGTTAGGATTGGGGATAGCCTTAGTGTTAGGGTTAGGCCTAGGGTTACGGTTAGGGTTTGGTTTAGGGTTAGGTTTACGGTTATGTGTAGGTTTATTATGAGGGTTAGTGTTAGGGTTATGGTTAGGGCTAGGTTTAAGGTTAGTTTTAGATTTAGGGCCAGGGTTAGTTCTAGGGCTAGGGATAGTTTTAGGGTTAGGGATAGGTTTAATGTTAGGGTTAGGGATAGGGTAGTGTAAGGTTTTGGATTAGGGTTAGGGTTAGGGTTAGGACTGGGGTTATGTTTAGGTGTAAGTTTATGGTTAGGGTTAGGGTGAGGATTTGGGCTACAGACAGGGTTAGGGCTAAGTTTAGGTGTAGTGTCATGATGAGCATTTGGGTAAGGGTTAGGGTTAGGGTTAGGGTTAGTGCTAGGGCTAAGGTTAGGGTTAGGTTTAGGTTTTGGGCTAGGGTTAGCGTTAGGGTTAGGGCTGGGGTTAGGGTTAGAGTTAGGGGTTTATGGTTTGTATTAGGGTTTTGTTTAGAGGGAGGGTTAGGGTTAGTGTTAGGGTTAGGGTTTGGTTTAGAGTTAAGGCTTGCGTTAAGGCTAGGACTAGGGCAAGGCTAAGGCTAGGGTTAGGGTTAGGGTTAGGGCTAGGATTATGTTTAGGCTTGGCTAGATTTAGTTTTAGGGTTAAGGTTAGAGTTAAGTTTAGGGTTAGGTGTAGGGATAGGATGAGGGTTAGGCTTAGGGTTAGTGTATGCCTAGTTTTACGGTTAGTTTTAGGGTTAGGGGAAGGTTTAGGGCTAGGGCTAGGGATAGTGATAGGTTTAGGTTTAGGGATAGTGTTAATGTTAAGGTTAGTGATAGGTTTAGGGAAATGTTTAGGGTTAGGTTTAGGTTTTTGTTTTGTGTTAGTGCTAGGGTTAAGTTTAGGTTTAGGGTTATGGTTAATTTTTGGTTTAGGGCTAGTTTTAGCGCTAGGATTAGGGTTAGGTTTAAGGATAGGGATCGGGTTATGGCTTCGGTTAGGGCTAGGGTTAGGTTTAGGATAAGGGTAAGTGTTTGGTTAGGGTTAGGGTTACGGCTAGGCTACAGTTAGGGTTAGATATAGGACGTGGGCTAGGGATAAGGATAAGTTTAGGTTTAGGGATATGGTTAATGTTAGGGTTAGGGTTAGTGTTAGCATAAGGTTTAGGGTTAGAGTTAGGGTTAGGGTTAGAGTTTGGGCTAGGGTTAGGGTTAGGGTTAGGTTTCGGGATAGGGTTAAGTTTAGTTTTAAGGTTATGGCTAGGGTTAGGTCTAGGACTAGGTCTACGGCTTTGCTAGGGTTAAGGATAGGCTTAGGTTTAGGTTTAGGGCTATGGTTAGGGTTAAGGTTAGTGCTAGGGTTAGTATTAGAGTTAGGTGTATGTTTAGGTGTAGAGTTAGGATGAGGGTTAGGGTTGTGGTGAGGGTTAGGATTAGGGTTAGGGTTAGGGTTAGGGTTAGATCTAGGTCTAAGTTTAGAGTTAGTTTTAGGTTAAAGTTTAAGTTTAGGGCTGGGGTTAGGGTTAGGGTTAGGGTTAGGTTAAAGTTTAGGGCTAGGTTTAAGGTTAAGTTTAGGGCTAGGGTTAGGGTGAGGGTTTGGTCAACAGCAAGGTAGGGCTAGGGTTGGTGTAAGGTTAGGATGAGTGTTAGGCTTAATGTTAGGGATAGGGTTAGCGGTAGGGTTAGGGTTAGGATTAAGTTTAGGTTTAGGGTTAGGGCTTGGGTTAGGGTTAGGCTTAGGGTTAGGGTTAGTTCTAGGGTTAGGGTTAGGGTTAGGGTTGGGTTTAGGTTTAGGGTTTGTGTTGGGGTTAGGTTTAGCCTTAGGGTTAGGTTTAGGGTTAGTTTTACTTTTAGGGCTAGGGTTACCGCTAGGGCTAGGCTAGGGCTAGGGCTAAGGTTGGGATGAGAGTTACGGTTATGGCTTGGTTTAGGGTTAGAGTTACTGCTGGGTTTAGGGTTAGGGTTAGGTTTAGGGTTAGGGCTAGTTTTAGGTTTAGGGCTATGTTTAGGGTAAGGGTTAGGGATAGGTTTTGGGCTGTTGTTAGGGTTGGGGTTAGGGTTATGGTTATGTTTAGGGTTGGGTTAGGGTTAGGGTTACGGTTATGACTAGGGTTAGGTTTAGGTTTCAGGATAGGTCTAGGGATAAGGTTAATTCTATTGTTAGGAATAGGGTTAATTTTAGGGTTAGGGTAGGGTAAGCGTAATGATTTGGGTTAGATTTAGGGTTAGGGTTACGTTTTGGGCTTTGGCCAGTGTTAGGGCTAGGTTAAATGTAGGGTTAGGATGAGGGTTACTATTAGGTTTAGAGTTAGTTTTAGGCTTAGGGCTAGGGTTAGGGCTAGGGCTAGACTAGTGCTGGTGCTAGTGTTAGGGATAGGTTTAGAGTTAGGGTTGGGGTTAATGTTAGGGATAGTGCTGGGTTTAGGGTTAGGTTTAGTTTTATGGCTCGGGATAGGGTTAAGGTTAGAGATAGGTTTAGGGCAATGGTTAGATTTAGGGTTACCGCTAGGGTTAGGTTTAGTGTTAGGATTAGGTTTAGGGTTAGTTGTAGGATTAGGATGAGGTTTAGTGTTAGGTTTAGAGTTAGCGCTAGTGTTATGGCTAGGGTTAGGTTTGGGTTTAGGATTAGGGTTATGGTTAGGGTTAGTGTTATGTTTAGGGCTAAGGTATGGGTTAGGGTTGGGGATATGGCTAGGGTTAGGTTTAGGGTGAGGGCTCGGGTTAGGGTTAGGGTTAGGTTTAGAGTAAGGTTAGGGCTGGGGTTAGGTTTAGGGTTCAGGTTAGGACTAGTGTTAAGGTTAGGTTTAGGGCTAGTGTTAGGCTTAGGTTTACTGTTAGGTTTAGGGTTAGGGCTAGGTTGAGGGCTAGTACTAGGCCTAAGCCTGGGTCTAGGTTTAGGTTTATGGTTAAGGTTGGGGGTAGGGTTAGCTTTAGAGTTAGGGTTAGCGTTAGGTTTAGAGTTAGTGTTAGGGTTAAGTTTAGGGTTAGGGCTAGGGTTAGTGCTAGGACTAGGACTAGGGCTAGGGCTATATTTAGGATTGGGTATAGGGTTAGGGCTAGGGTTAGGGTTAGGTTTAGGTTTAGGTTTTGGGTTAGGATTAGGTTTAGGGTTATGTTTTGGGTTATGGCTAGGGTTAGGGTTAGGGTTAAGGCTATGGTTAGAGTTAGATATACTGTTTGATGTAGGGTTAGGATGAGGTTTAGTGTTAGGTTTAGGGTTAAGTTTAGGTTTATGGTTTGGTTTAGTCTTAGGTGTTCGTTTATGATGAGGTTCAGTGTTAGGGATAGGGTTAGATTTAGGGATAGGGCTAGGGTTAGGGTTAGGGTTAGGGTTAGGTTTAGGATTAGTGTTAGTGTTAGGGCTAGGGTTAAGTTTATGGTTAGGTTTAGGACTAGGATTAGAGCTAGGTTTTGGTTTAGGTTTTGGTTTAGGTTTAGGGCTAGGGTTAGGGTTAGGGGTAGGGTTAGGGCTTAGGTTAGGTTTAGGGTTAGGCATGGGGTTAGGGTTAGGTTTAGGGTTAGAGTTAGGGTTAAGGCTTTGGTTAGTGTGTGAGTTCAGTTTAGGACTAGGGTTAGGGTTAGGTTTAGGGCTTGGGTTAGGTTTAGCGTTAGGGTAAGGGTTAGTTTTAGGATTAGGGCTAAGGTTTGGACTAGGACTAGTGCTAAGGCTTGGATTGGGGTTAGGGTTAGGCTTAGGGTTGCGGCTAGGGTTAGGTTTAGTGTGAGGGCTATTGTTAGGGTTAAATTTTGGTTTAAGTTTAGGGTTAGGGCTAGGTTTCGGGATAGACTAGGGCTGGGGCTAGTGCTATGGTTAGCGTTAGGTTTAGGGTGTAGGCTAGGGTTTAGGATAGGGTAGGGCTAGGGTTAGGATTTGGGTTTGGGTTAGAGTCAAGGTTAGGGTTAGTTTTAGGGCTAGGGTTAGGGTTAGGATTAGGGTTAGGGTTAAGTTTAGGTGTAGGGTTAGGTGAGGGTTTGAATGAGGGTTAAGGTTAGGGTTAGGGCTGGGGTTAAGGCTAGGGCTAGGCCTAGTGTTATCGCTAGTGTGAGGGTTAGGTCTACGTTTAGGTTTAGGGTTAGGGTTAGGTTTAGGGCCAGATTTAGGTTTAGGTTTATGGTTAGGGAAAGGGTTAGGTTTAATGTTAGGGTTACAGCTTTGTTTAAGGAAAGGGCAAGGCCCCGGGCTAGGGCTTGGGTTAGGGTTTGTGTTAGGGTTCAGGCTAGCATTAGTGTTAGGGTAAGGGCTAGTTTTTGGGTGCGGGTTAGGGTTTGGTTTATGGTTAAGGTTAGGTCTAGGATTAGTGTGAGGATTTGGGCTTTGGCCAGGGTTAAGTCTAGGGTTAGGTGAAGTGTTACGATGAGGGTTATTGTTAGGGTTAGTGTTAGGTATAGGGATAGGGTTAGAGTTAGGGTTATGGTTAAGGCTAGTGTTAGGTTTAGTGTTCGGTTTAGTGCTGGGTTTAGGGTTAGGCCTAAAGTAAGGGTTAGGGTTAGGGATAGTGTTAGGTAGGGCTAGGATTAAGATTAGCATTAAGTCTACCGCTGGTGCTAAGGCTAAGGCTAGGTTTAGGGTTAGGGTTAGGGCTAAGTTCAGGGTTAGAGTTAGGGCTAGGTTTAGGGCAAGTGTTAGGTTTAGGGTTAGGGCTAGGGTTAGGGTTTGGGTTATGGTTAGGCCTAGGGTTAGGGCTAGGAATAGGGCTAGGTATAGTGATAGTATTTGGGATAGGGTTAGGGTTAATGTTAGGGTTAGGAATAGGGTTAGTGTGAGGTTTAGGGTTAGGGTTAGGGTTAAGGTTAATTTTAGGGCTAGGGTTTGTGTTAGGGTAAGGTTTACGGTTATGGATAGGGTTAGGGTTAGGGCAAGTGTTAGGGTTAGCGTTAGGGCAAGGGTTAGTGTTAGAGTTAAGTTTAGGGTTAGGTTTAAATTTGGGGCTAGGTTTACTGTTAGGGTTAGGGTTAATTTTAGGGTTAGGGTTAGGTCTATGTTTAGGGTTAGGGTTAGGTTTAGGGTTAGGGCAAGGGTTATGGTTAGGGTTAGTGCAAGGTTTAGGGTAAGGGTTAGGTTTAGGATTAGGTTTAGGTTGAGGGCTAGGGTTATATTTAGGGTTAGGGTTACAGTTAGGGTTAGGGTTAGGGTTAGTTCTAGGTTTAGGGCTAGGTCTAGGGCTCAAGCTAGGGTTAGGGTTAGGTTTTGGGTTTGGTTTAGGGCTAGGGTTAGCTTTAGGGTAAGTGCTAGGTTTAGGTTTATGTTTAAGTTTAGGGTTAGTGTTAGGGCTACGGTTAGTGTTAACTTTGGTGTTAGGGTTAGGTTTAGGGTTAGGGTTAGGTTTAGGTTTGCAGTTACTTGGAGGTTTATGATGAGGGTTAGGGTTAGGGTTAGGGTTAGGCTTAGAGCAAGGGATAGGGTTAGGGTTAGGTTAAGGGTTAGGGTTATGTTTGATTTAGGTTTAGGCTAGGACTACATTAGGGTTCTGTTTAGAGCTAGGTCTAGGAATAAGGATAGGTTTAGGGATAGGGATATGATTAATGTTAGTGTTAGGGATAGGATTAGCATAAAGTTTAGGGTTAGGGTTAAGTTTAGGGTTTGGGTTCGGGATAGGGTTAGCATTAGGTTTCAGGTTAGGACGACGGTTTGGGTTAGGTTTAGGGCTAGGGTTAGGTTTAGGGTTAAGGTTGGGGTTAGGGTTAGGTTTAGTGCTAGGGTTAGGGCTAGGAATAGGGCTAGGCATAGGTCTAGGTTTAGGGTTAGGTTTAGGGTTGGGGATAGGGTTAAGGTTAGGGTTAAGTCTAGGTTTAGGCTTATGGTTAGGGTTAGGGCTTGGGGAAGGGTTAGGGTTAGGTGTAGGGGTAGGGTTAGTTTTAGGCTTAGGTTTAGGTTTAGGGTTAGTGTTAGGGATAGGGCTAGGTTTAGGGCTAGGGCTAGGGCTAGGGTTATTGTTACGGTTTGGGCTAGGTTTACTGTTCGGTTTAGGGCTAGGTTTTGGTTTAGGTTTAGGGTAAGGGTTATGGTTAGGGCTAGGAATAGGGCTAGGGCTATGGCTCAGGCTAGGGCTAGGGTTAGAATTTTGCTTAGTGTTAGGGAAAGGGCTAGGTATAGTGATAGGATTTGTGTTAGGGATAGGTTTAATGTTAGGGTTAGGAATAGGGTTAGGATAAGGTTTATGGTTAGGGTTAGGGTTAAGGTTAAGTTTAGCGCTAGGGTTTGTGTTAGGGTTAGGTTTATGGTTAGTGCAAGGGCAAGGGTTAGTGTTAGGGTTAAGTTTAGGGTTAGGTTTAGGGTTAGGGCTGGGGTTCCGATTAGCTTTATGGTTAAGTTTAGGGTTAGGGTTTGGGTTAGGTTTAGGTTTAGGGTTAGTACTAGAGTTAGCGTTAGGGTTAGGTCTAGGGCTAGGGCTATGGTTAGGGTTAGGATTAGTGTTATGTCTAGGGTTACGGTTAGGGTTAGGGTTAGTGTTAGCGCAACGGTTAGGTTTAGGGTTAGGGTTGGGGCAAGGGTTGGGGTAGGGTTAGCTTTAGGAGTAGGGTTAAGTTTAGGGCTAGAGCAAGGGCTCAGGCTCGGGCTAGGATTAGGGTTTGGGTTAGGGTTAGGGCTAGGGTTAGGGTAAGGGCTAGGTTTACGGTCAGGGTTAGGTGTAGGTTTACGTTTAGGGTTAGGTCTAGGGTTAGGGTGATGGTTTGGGGTTTGGCCAGTGTTAGGTGTTGGGTTAGATGTAGGGTTATGATGAGGGTTAGGTTTAGGTTTAGGGTTATGTTTAGGCCTAGGGTTAGGCTTAAGCATAGGGTTAGGGCTAGGGTTAAGGCTGGGTTAGGGTTAAGTTTAGGGTTAGGGTTAGGGCAAGGGTTAGGTTTCGGGTTCCGTTTAGCCCTACGGTTATGGTTAGGTTTAGGGCTAGGGCTAGGTTTAGGATTAGGATTATTGTTAGTTTTAGGGTTAGTGTTAGTGTTAGTGTTAGTGCTGACTAGGGCTCGGGATAGGTCTAGGGATAGGGTTAGGGTTAGGGTTGTGGCTAGGGTTAGGTTTAGGTTTAGGGCTAGGTTTAGGCTTAGGGTTAAGATTAGGTTTCAGGATGTGCTAGGGTTAGAGCTAGGACTAGGCGTAGGGCTAGGGCTGGAGTTAGGGTTTGGGTTAGGTTTTAGGCTAGGGTTAAGGTTAAGATTAGGGCTTGTTTAGGGTTAGGGTTAGGTTTATTGTTAGGATTAGCGTTAGGGTTAGGGCTGGGGTTAGTGTTAGTGTAGGTATAGGGTTAGGGTTAGGGCTAGGGTTAGTGTTAGGGTAGGTATAGGGTTAGCTTTAGGATTAGGGCTAGGTGTAGGTTTAGGTTTAGGTTTAGGATTAGGGTTAGGGTTAGGTTTATGGCTATGATTAGATTTAGGGTTAGAGTTTGGCTTAGGTGTAAGTTTAGGATGAGGGTTAAGTTTAGTGTTATGGTTAGGTCTAGGTTTAAGGTTAGGGTTAGGTTTAGAGTTAGGGCAAGGGTTAGGTTTAGGGTTAGGTTTAGGGTTAGGGTTAGTTTTACTGTTAGGTTTAGCATTAGGGCTAGGTTTCGGGCTATATCTTTGGCTCGGACTAGGCCTAGGGTTAGGATTTGGATTACGGTTAGGGCTAGGGTTACGGTTAGGTTAAGGGGTACAGTTAGGTTTAGGGTTAAGGTTAGTGTTAGTGTTAGGGCTAATGTTAGGGTGATAGATTGAACTATGCGCACGGTTAGGGCTATCATTAGTTGTTGGGTTAGCATGAGAGTTAGGCTTAGGCTTAGGATTAGGGTTAGGGCTGGGATAGAGTTAGGCTTAGGGTTAGGGCTACGGTTAGGGTTAGGGTTAGGGTTAGGACTAGGTTTAGAGTTAGTTTTAGGACTATGGTTAAGGTTAGGGTTATGGTTACTGCTAGGGTTAGGGTTAGGGTTAGTATTAGGGTGAGGGTTAGGGTTATGGCCAGGTATAGGGCTAGGGCTATGGCTCGGGCTAGGGCTAGAGTTAGGATTTGGTTTAGGGTTACAGCTAGGGATAGGGCTAGGGCTAGGTTTAGGTTTAAGGATAGGGTAAATGTTAGTGTTAGGAATAGGTTTAAGGTAAGGTTCAGGTTTAGGATTAGGGTTAAGGTTAGGGTTAGGGCTAGGGTTATTGTTAGGGTTAGGGTTAGGATAAGTTTTAGGTTTAGGGCTAGGGTTTGGGATAGGGCTAGGTTAAGACTAGGGATAGGTTTAGTGTTAGTGTTAGGTTTAGGGTTAGGTTTAGGGTTATGGTTAAGGCTAGGTTTAGGGTTAAGTTTAGTGTTAGGTTTAAGGCTAAGTTTAGGGTTATGGTTAGGGTTAGGGATAGGTTTAGGGCTGGGTTAGAGTTAGGGATAGGGTTAGGCCTAGGGTTAGTGTTAGGTTTAGTCCTGGGGTTAAGTTTATGGTTAGGGTTAGGGTTACAGTTAGGGCTAGGGTTAGGGTTAGTGTTCAGTTTAGTACTGTGGTTAGGGTTTGGTTTAGGGTTTTGGTTTAGGGTTAGGACTAGGGATAGGGCTAGAACTAGCACTTGGGGTAGGTTGAGGGTTAGGTTTGGGGTTAGGGTTGGTGCTAGGGTTAGGTTTAGGGTTAGGGCTAGTGTTAGGCTTAAAGTTAGGGTTAGGTTTAAGGTTTGGGCAAGGTTTAGGATTAGGTTTAGGGCTTGGGTGAGGGAAAAGGTTTGGTTATAGTTAGGTTTAGACTTAGGGCTAGTGTTTGGGCTAGAGTTAGTTTTAGGGTTAGGGCTTGGGTTAGGGATAGGGTTAGGGTTAGGGTTAGGGTTAAGGTTAGGGTTAGGGATAGGACTAGGATTAGTGTGAGGATTTGCGCTATGGCCACAGTTAGGGCTAGGTTTATGTGTAGTGTTATGATGAAGGTTAGGGTTAGAGATAAGGTTAGGGTAAAGCCTAGGTTAAGTTTTAGGGTTAGGGTTAGGGTTAGGTTTAGGGTTAGTGCTAGGGTTAGGGCTAGGGTTTGGGTTAGGAGTCGGGCTAGTTTTACCGTTAGGTTAGGGTTGGGGCTAATGTTAGGGTTAGGGTTAGGGCTAGGTTTAGGCTTAGGTTTAGTGCTAGAGTTAGGGTAAGGGTTTTGCCTATGGCCATGGTTAGGACTAGTGTTAGGTGGAGGTTTAGGATGAGGGTTAGTCTTAGGTTTAGGGTTAGTGTAAGGTCTAGGGTTAGAGTTATGGTTAGGGTTAGGGCTAGGATTAGGCCTAGGACTAGGGCATGGGCTAGGGCTGGGTAGGGTTAGACTTAGGGCTCAGGCTTGGGTTAGGTTTTTTCTTAGGGCTTGGGTTAAGGTTAGCCCTAGGGTAAGGATTAGGGTTAGGTTTAGGTGTAAGGTTAGGTGTTGGTTTAGGATGAGGTTTAGTGTTAGGTTTATGGTCAGGATTAGGTTTAGGGTTAGGTTTAGGCTTAGATTTTGGGTTAATTTGAGTTTTCGGGTTAGCGTTTGGGTTACGGTTAGGTTTAGTGTTAGGGCTAGGGTTAGGTTTAGGTTTTGGGTTAGGGTTAGGGCTAGGGTTAGGATTAGAGCAAGGGCTAGGTTTAGGATTAGGGTAAAATTTAGGTTTAGGGTTAAGGGTGAGGTTTTTGGCTGTAGCCAGGGTTAGGGCTAGGGTTAGGTTTAGGTTTAGGATGAATGTTAGGGTTAGGGTTAGGGTTAGGGTTGGGGTTAGGGATAGGTTTAATGTTAGGGTTAGGACTAGGGTTAGAGTTAGGTTTAGGGCTAGGTATAGGGTTGGAGTTAGGGCTAGGTTTGGGTTAGGGTAAGGTTTAAAGATATTGTTAGTGTTAGGGTTAGGGTTGGGGATAGGGTTGGGTTTAGGGTTGGGGTTAGGGTTAGCGTTAAGTGTAGGGTTAGGTTTGGTTAGGGTTAGGGGTACGTTGAGGTTAAATGTTAGGGCTAGTGTTTGGGTTAGGACAAGGGCTACGGTTAGGTTTAGGGCTGTGGTTGGGTTTAGGGTTGGGGCTTGGGTTAGGTTTGGGTTAGAGTTAGGGTTATGGTGAGCTTTAGGGTTAGGGTTAGGGTAAGGATTAGTTTTAGGTTTACAGCTAAGTTTAGAGCTAGGTCTAGGTTTAGGATTAGGTTTAATTATAGGGATAGGGTTAATGTTAGGGTTAGGGATAGGGTTAGCATAAGGTTTAGGGTTAGGGTTAGGGATAGATTTAGGTTAGGGCCAGGGTTAGTTTTAGGTTTAGGTTTAGGTTGAGGTTGAGGTTTAGGGCTAGGGCAAAGGCTAGCATTATGGCTAGGTTTAGGGTTAGTGTTAGGGTTAAGGCTAGGTTTAGTTTTAGGTTTAGAGTTAGTTTTAGTGCAGGGGTTAGGGCTAGGGTTTGGGTTAGAGTTAGGGCTATGGTTGGGTTAAGGTTAGGGTTAGGGTTAGTGTTAGGTTTAGGGTTAGGGTTGGGGTTAGGGTTAGGGTTAGGTTTAGGGTTAGGTTTGGTTAGGGTTAGAAGTAGGTTTATGTTAAATGTTAGGGCTAGGGTTTGGGTTAGGACAAGAGCTACGGTTAAGGTTAGGGCTCTGGTTTGGTTTAGGGTTGGGGTTAGGGTTAGGGTTGTGTGAGTGTTAGGGTAACAGTGAGCTTTAGGGTTA
>JAQZBX010081849.1:0-13613 GCA_029593785.1 Cabassous unicinctus | reverse complement strand
AATTATACCAGGGAACTTTAACACACCATTATAATCATTAGACAGAACATCTAGACAGAGAATCACTAAAGAAACAAAGGCTCTCAACAATGCAATAGAGGACCTGGACTTAATAGACATATACAGAACACTCCACCCAAATACAGCAGGATTTACATTCTTCTCAAGTGCACAAGGAACATACTCCAAGATAGACCACATGCTAGGCCAGAGAACAACTCTCAATGAATTTAGAAAGATTGAGATTATACAAAGTATTTTCTCTGACCACAATGGAATGAAATTGGAAATCACTAAGGGCCAGAGAAACAGGTTAGGCACAAGGATATGGAAGTTAACACATGCTTAGACAAACAGTGGATCAAGGAGAAAATCTCAAAAGAAATTAGCAACTACCTTGAAACTAATGAAAATGACATCACAACATATCAAAACCAATGGGATGCAGCGAAAGAAGTCCTGAGAGGGAAGTTCAAAGCCACAAATTCATATATTAAAAAAGAAGAAAGAACTAAAATTGAAGACCTAACTGCACGCTTGGAGGAATTGGAAAAACAACAACAAACTAAACCAAAAGGAAGTAGAAAGAAGGAAATAACAAAGATTTGAGCAGAACTAAATGAAATAGAGAAAAAGAAAGCACTAGAAACAATAAACAAAACCAAAGCTGGTTCTTTGAAAATATCAATAAAATTGACAAACCCTTAGCCTAACTAAAAAAGAAAAAGAGAGATAAGATTCAAATACACAAAATAAGGAATGAGCAAGGGCATATCACTACTGACCTGACAGAAATAAAGAGTATCATAAGAGGATATTTTGAAAAACTATATGCCAACAAGAATGATAATTTAGAGGAAATAGACAAGTTTCTAGAAACACACAAACAGCCTACATTGAACAAAGAAGAAATTGATGAGCTCAACAGTCCAATTACAAGCAAACAAATAGACTCAGTCATCAAAAACCTCCCAACTAAGAAGAGCCCAGGACCAGATGGCTTCACAGCAGCATTCTACTAAACATTCCGGAAAGAGATAACACCAATTCTGCTTAAGCTCTTCCAAAAAATAGAAGTAGAAGGAATATTGCCTAACTCATTCTACGATGCTAACATTACCCTAATACCAAAACCAAACAAAGATACCACAATAAAGGAAAATTACAGACCAATTCTTCTAATGAACCTAGATGCTAAAATCCTGAACAAAATACTTGCTAATCACATTCACCAACATATCAAAAGGATTATACACCATGACCAAGTGGGTTTCATCCCAGGTATGCAAGAATTGTTCAATATAAGAAAATCAATCAATGTAATACACCACATAAACAGATTGAAAGAAAAAAATCACATGATTATCTCAAGAGATGCAGAAAAAGCATTCGACAAAATACAGCACCCTTTCCTGATAAAAATACTACAAAAAATAGGAATAGAAGGAATCGTTCTGAATATGATAAAGGGTATATATGAAAAACCCAAAGCCAATATCATTTTCAATGGTGAAATCCTAAAAGTCTTCCCTCTGGATTGGTAACAAGACAAGGATGCCCTCTATCACCACTCCTATTTAACATTGTCTTAGAAGTACTCGCCCGAACACTGAGGCAAGAACAGGACATAAAACGCATCCTGATTGGAAAGGAAGAAGTGAAAATTTCATTATTTGCAGACTACATGATCTTATACATAGAAAGCCCTGAAAAATGTACAACACAGCTTCTAGAATTTATAAATGACTTCAGTAATGTTGCAGGCTACAAGATCAATGCTGAAAAATCAGTAACATTTCTGTACACCAATAACAAATAATGTGAGAAGGAAATCAAGAAAAAAATACCATTTGGTATATTAATGAAATAGAAAACTGGCATTATTGTATTCATGGAAATAATAAAACAGTAGAGGAGTTTTGGAGCCAGGGACAGCCAGGTAAGTGGCTTTGTATTGTTTGTTTTTGAGGTTCCAGGTCCAGAGATTAAACCTGGAACCTTGTATGTGGGAAGCCAATACTCAACAATTGAAACACATTCGCTCCCCTCTATTGGCTTTATCATATGATTGTTTGTTGTTTCTTTTTTCTTGTTTCTTTAGGAGGCACCAGGAACCAAACCCAGGA
Organism: Cabassous unicinctus; assembly: GCA_029593785.1. Classification (NCBI taxonomy): domain Eukaryota; kingdom Metazoa; phylum Chordata; class Mammalia; order Cingulata; family Chlamyphoridae; genus Cabassous; species Cabassous unicinctus. The sequence goes on along the minus strand of JAQZBX010081849.1, from coordinate 11,487 downwards.
CCTCCTATGTTGGAAACAGGCACTCAACCATTTGAGCTACAACTACTCACCTGAATTTTTTTAACTTAACAATAGCTCCCAGGTTATTTAAATTGTTCATAGTAATAACAAAGATAATAAAAGAACAATAAAGCCCCTTACCCTGTTAATATCTTATTTTTGCCAAACCATTTTATGATTTCAGTTAGGTGTCCAGAGTCACAATTCTTTTGAAATAATTTTTAAACAAAGAAATTCCTGTGATTAAAATATTATTTTACTTTTCAAACTAACAATTTCCAAAGGTAGTCATGAATTTAATTCTAGGCATTGTTTGTATGTCCCGGTTTAATGAAGGATATATTAAGCCAGGAAGTGTGAATCTACCCATGCCCCCTTCAGCCTCTATTCCATTTCTACAAATGTCAGGTATGGGGGCCCTAAGCCCTCATTTACAGAAGGGGACACTGAGATCCTGAGGGGATAAGGCCCAGGCTGAGGCCCACAAATTTTGAGTGGCAAGGAAGGACCAGGGTCAGCTTTCTGCTCTTTTTTGCTCTCAGGACCGCAGCTCAGGCTGACCTTCTGTGCCTTGCCTGGGGGAATGGGGTGGGTTCCTTCTCCATGCAGCTATGAGGGGTGATCTGGACATGTAGCTTGCAGAGCAGGATGGGGTAGAGTGGGGAATGGGGTGACCCTGAATATCTGTGGTCCTGGCCTGGACCAGTGTCCTTTACACTTGAGCATGGCTAATGCTGACTGTGGTCTCATCAGCCTGGTCCCCTTACTCAATGCCTGGTAGGCTTGGTCATCCCCAAGAAAGAAGCAGCAGACTTCCTGCTTGCTGTAAAACCAGAAAATGGCTCCAACTCAGAGGGCAAGGGCTGGGGGACTTGCATGAGAACAGCCACCACTGACCCAGCCTAAGGGTACTGGCTCCAGAAAGAAGTGAGGGAACCCAGTGGGTGGGTGTGTTTTGCAGAGTTAGATGGTATGTGGAGGGAAAGGGCAGGCACACCTGTAGCAGTTTGATATTGTTTATGATTTACAAAAATAGATAGTGGATTTTTTTAATAATTTTTTTTTTATTTTTTAAAAGATACTTAAATTACATAAATGTTACACAAAAATTATAAGGATTCCCAATTGTCCCATCCCCCACACCTCCCACAACCTCTCACATAAACATCTTTTTATTAGTGTGGCAAATCACTTGCAATGGATATACACATCCTGGGGCTTTGCCACTAAGCATGGACCATAGTTCACATTGTAGACCACACTCTCTCACACACAGTTATATGCTGATGTAAAATTGCCTATATCTGTCATTGCAGTGTCACTCAGGATAATTCCCAAGTCCTGAAAAAGCCCCTGTATTACAATTGCTTTTCCCTCTCCCTGCCCCAAAGCATCCAGTGGCCATTGGCTACATATTAATGTTGTAATTTCTTCCATTACTTGAATCAAAATATGTTTATAGCAGAATAACAGTAAGTCCACTCTAATCCATAGCTCTCCCCTAATCCTGAGGAGTCTGGGATGGTGATGTCCACCCCACCTCCAAGTGAGATGGGGCTTTTATCCAATGGGTAAGATGGATAGGATATCCTGCCTACAGATGCAGACTCTCTCGTTTCCCTGGGATGGCTGTTGTCCATCATCATCTTCCCATCATGTGTCTTTGATGAATCCATTGAGCTGTAGAGTAAGAGTTGCAGCTGCACTCAGATTCTGGGCCCATCTGGCCCATGGGCAGGCCAAAGACTCCAGTCTCTGGAAGAACACCTACAAACTCCAGCAACACATATAGGTTTGAATAGAAGGGACTGATGGACCTTGTGCAGGGAGGACATATTTGAGTCCAACTCTGTCACTCTCAGGAGCACAGAATCCAAAGTAGGGCCCACTAAGAAGGTGCCAAACTCTGGAGCTATCCACCCTGACATAGGACCTGGGTGTCTCCAGAGCCCTCAGGAGCCCCTATATTTGGGGTAATATCCACATTGGAAGCCTATGAGGTCCTACTGGCATGTGCATAAACATTACATCTGGGATGGCCTCCTGACTCACTTTGAAGTCTCTTAGCAATATGAACTCATTTGTCTTTACCTTTTCGCCTTTTAATTTGAGGTATTTTTCCAGTCATATTGCCAGTTGACAGTAGCTAGTAACCCATCACTGCCAGGGAGGCTCATCCCCAGGAGTCACGTCCCATGCAACGAGGAAGGTAAGGCATTCATATGCTGAGTGGCTTAGAGACAGGCCACATTTGAGCAACAAGGAGGCTCTCAGGAGGCAACTCTTAGGCACCCCATAACAATAGGCTAAGTTTCAGTTTCAAGAGAAAAGATTCATAAGGCTAGTCATCAATAACAAGAACCCATCATTGGATCATCCTCCTTAGTCAGACACTACCCCTGCACTTCAGGGACTGTTGCTGCTCCCTTGGAAAATGTGGCAAAGCTCTCCAGGCTGGGAATTCAGTATTCTCTCATTTATTGAGTGATTCTCCACCCACTGTGACCATGTTTCATGAACATTTGAACAATTTTATATACCTTTTATATATGTTCAGGTGAACTACCTCCCATGAGCCCCCCCATCACTGACACCCCTCACAAATGATCCTCTCCCACCCCAGTTGTAACCCTTCTCTGATTCAAAGCTTCCTTAGAGATGAAGCCAATATAATAGTCAAATACAATTCATAGGAAAATAAAATAATAATTGTAAGTTTAAATGTAAGAGATAAAATATATGAAAACTTAAAAAAGACTAAAAATAAAATAAAATTAAAGAATTGGGATATTCAAAAAATTGGGAAAAGAAATTAAAAAATTTTTTTTTTTACATTTTGCCTTTTATCACTACAATATCGTTTGTCCAGTCTGTGGCACCTTCCCTCTCTCACTCCCCAGTGTCTCAATATTTTTCACTTAATTTTCAAAGAAGTTTTAGGTCACAGCAAAGTCACACACAGAATAAAAGAGACTCTCATATACCCAAACTCCTCCACCTTTCCTCACCCCATATTCAAACCTTTTTGTATCTGATGGTAACATTGTTATAACTGTTATACAGATAGTGAAATATAGCTACTAAACATTGTCAATGTATGGTTTACATTTAGACCTTACAATTTTATACATTTTGATGATATTTACCATGTCCTGTGTCCAACAATGTAAGGTAATGAAAAACATTTCCATTGAACACTAAATACCCCCTGTTTGATCTCTTCTGTTCCTCCCTCCCCATCCCCCTGGGGTCCATGACAGCCCCCTGATTTGATTTATTGGATAACAAGATTCATTGTTACATGCCACCTCCTCTATTAGGAACCACACTTGCTCATAAGAGATGCTCACTTGTCTGTTTCTGGATGAATCCTTCCTCCCAAAGATTGGAATCCATCTCCTTTCCACACATTGTGTGGGTCTCCACTCACCGATACAACACATTATGACAGCATGAACACTCACACACTCCCTAGAAGCCTGCTCTAGATGTGCACTGTCCCAAATGCACCCCAACTAACACCTTAAATCAGTGACACTTCCTTGTCATATTGCCATAACAGCATTCCCACCTCTGCATTCTCAACCTCATACCCACAAATCCCAGTTGTTCACCTGGTCCCTCTCCAATCTCTCTCCCCAGTATCTTGGGTATTCTAACCTACCCTTCCCAATCTACCCACCTGTCAACACTGCACCACCAAATGCAATAATATCACTACCCACCTGTCCTATCTCTTCAATACGCAACTACACTCTAACTTCACGATAGATTATTTCCATATGGGTGATGGCTCACAACTTTCTCTTCTCTTTTTTTTCTTGTAAACCTGTCTTTCAGACAATGGTTCTCAGAGACTGCTCAATTTCCCTAATTCATATAAGTGATGTCATGTACTGCTCATCCTTCAATGCCTGGCTTGTTCACTCAACATAAGGTCTTCTCAATTCATTTATGTTATTCTGAGTTAACACTTTATTCCTTCTAACAGCTAAGTAATATTCCATTCTATGTATGTACCACATTTTGTTTATCCATTCATCTGTTTATGGGCACCGGGGTTGATTCCAACTTTTGGTAATAATGATCAAGCCACTATAAACATAGGTGTGGACATATCTGTTCGTGTCTTTGCTTTCTTTTCTTCTGGGTATTTACCCAACAGTGGAATCACTGGATCATGCAGAATGATCTATACTTAGTTTTTTGATGAACTGCTAGACTGTCCTCCACAGTGGATGGACCATTCCACAATCCCACAACAGTGGATGAGGATTCCCATTCCTTCACATCCTCCCCAACATTTATAGTGGGCTGATTTTTTATAGCCAAGATTCAAATGGGTGTAAGATGGTGTCTCATTAGAGTTTTGATTTGCATTTCTCTAATAGCTAGCAATGTTGAGCATTTTTTCAGTGCTTTTTAGCCATTTGTGTTTATTCCTTGCAGAAGTGTCTTTTCACGTCACTTGACCATTTTTTATATGGATAGTTTTCCTTTTTATTTTCGATGTGTAGGATTTCTTTATATATGCAAGATATGTCTCATATCAGATATATGATTGCTAAATATTTTCTCCCATTGGGTAGGCTTCTTTTTCATTTTCTTGATAACACCCTTTGAGGTGCAAAAGTTCTTAATTTTAAGGAGTTCCCATTTATCTATTTTTTCTTTTGCAGCTGGTGCTTTGGATGTGAAGTTCATGAAACCATTTCCTATTACAATTTCCTGTAGATACTTCCCTACATTACCTTGCAAGGTCTTTATGGTCTTGGCTCTTATATTTAGATCATTTATCCCTCTTGAGTTGATTTTTGTATAAGGTGTGAGATGGTGTTTTCACTCATTCTTTTGGATATGGATAACCAGTTCTCCAAGCACCACTTGTTGAAGAAGCCATTTTCTCCCAACTGATTGGGCTTGGTAGCCTTGTGAAATATCAGATGACTGTATATGTGAGGATTTATATCAGAACTCTCAATTTGGTTTCTTTGGTCAGTATGTCTATCTTTGGGCCAATATCATGCATTTTTGACCACTATAGTTTTTTAGTATGGTTTAAAGCTGGTAGTGTGATACTTCCAACTTCATTTTTCTTTTTCAATATGTTTTTGGCAATTCAGGGCCTCTTACCTTTCCAAATAAATTTTGTGGTTAGTTTTTCCAGTTCCTTAAAAAATGATGTGTTCATTTTTATTGGGATTGCATTAAATCTGTAGATTAGTTTGTGTAGGATAGACATCTTGATGATGTTTAGTCTTCCTATCCATGAACAGGTAATATTTTTTCATTTATTTAAGTCTTCTTTGATTTCCTTTAACAGTGTGTGTAGTTTTCTGTATATAACTCCATTACATTTTTAGTTAAATTTATTCCTAGGTATTTGATTTTTTAGTTACAATTTTAAATGGTATTTTTTTTTATTTCCACCTCCAATTGATTATTATTAGTATACAGAAATGCTACTGATTTTTGAGCATTGATATTATAGCCTGCAATGTTACTGAACTCCTTTATAACTTCTAGAAACTGTGTTGCATATTCCTCAGGGCTTTCTATATATTGTATCATGTTGTCTGCAAATAATGAAATTTTTACTTCTTCCTTTCCAATCTGGATGCATTTTATATCTTTTTCTTTCCTCAGTGCTTGAGCAAGTACTACTAAGACAATGTTAAATAGGAGTGGAGTTAGTGGGCATCATTGTCTTTGTTCCAATCTCAGAGTGAAGACTTTTAAGACTTCATCATTAAAGATGATGTTAGCTTTATTTTTTTCATATATACCCTTTATCATGTTCAGAAAGTATCCTTTTATTTCTATCTTTTCCAGTGTTTTTATCAGGAAAGGGTACTGTATTTTGTCAAATGCTCTTTCTGCATCTGTAGAGATGATCATGTGATTTTTTTCTTTCAATCTGCTTATGTGGTGTATTAAATTGATTGATTTTCCTTTGTTGAACCATCCTTTCATACCCTGGATGAAGCCCACTTGGTTATGGTGTGGACTTCTTTTGATATGTTGTTGAATGCGATTAGAAAGTATTTTGTTGAGGATTTTAGCATCTAGATTCATTAGAGAAATCAGTCTAATTTTCCTTTGTTGTGGAATCTTTGTTTGGCTTTGGTATTAGGGTAATGTTGGCATCATAGAATAAGTTAGCCAATGTTCCTTCTACTTCTGTTTTTCGGAAGAGCTCAAACAGGATTGGTGTTAGCTCTTTCTGGAATGTTTGGTAGAATTCAGCTGTGAAGCTTTCTGGTCATGGGCTCTTCTTATTTGGGAGGTTTTTGATGAGTGAGTCTATCTCTTTATTTGTAATTGGACTGTTGAGTTTATCAGTTTCTTCTTTCATCAATGTAGGCTGCTTGTGAGTTCCTAGGAAATTGTCCATTTCCTCTAAATTATCATTCTTATTGGCATTTAATTTTTCAAAGTATCCTTTTTTGATACTCTTTATTTCTGTGGGGTCAGTAGTGATATCCCCTTCTTCATTCCTTGTTTTGTGTATTTGCATCTGTTCTCTCTTTTTCTTTGTTATTCTGGCTAAGTGTTTGTCAATTTTATTCATCTTCTACAATAACCAGCTTTTGATTTTGTTTGTTTTTCTCATGCTTTCTTATTTTCTATTTCATTTAGTTCTGCTCTAATCTTTGTTATTTCATTCTTTCTACTTCCTTTGGGAATAGTTTGTTGTTGTTTTTCTAGTTACTCTAGGTGTGCAGTTAGGTCTTAAATTTTAACTCTTCCTTCTTTTTTAATACATGCATTTATGGCTATGAACTTCCATCACAGTACACCCTTGGCTGCATCTTACATGTTTTGATATGTTGTGTTGTCATTTTCATTAGTTTCAAGGAAGTTACTGATTTATTTTGAGATTTCGTCCTTGACCCACTGTTTGTCTAAGATAGTGCTGTTTAATTTCCATATATTTGTGTCTAATCTGGTTCTCTGGCTGTTAGTGATTTCCAATTTCATTCCATTGTGGTGAGAGAAATTACTTTGTATAATCTCAATCTTTCTTAATTCATTGAGAGTTGTTCTGTGGCCTAGCATGTGGTCTATCTTGGAGTATGATCCATGTGCACTTGAGAAGAATGTATATCCTGCTGTATTTGGGTGTATTTTTCTGTATATATCTATTAGGTCCTGGTACTGTAATGTATTATTGAGAGTCTTTGTTTCTTTATTGATTCTCTGTCTAGATGTTCTGTCTAATGGTGATAATCATGTGTTAAATTCACCCACTATATTTGCATAGGCATTTATTTCTAAACTTTGTTTTTCCAGCGTTTGCCTCATGTATTTTGAGGCACCTGATTAGGGGAATAAATGTTTATGATTGATCTGTCTTTTTGAAAGATTACCCCTTTTACTAATATATAAGGTCCATCTTTGTCTCTTACAAGAGTTTTGCATTTAAAATATATTTTGTCCAGTATTAGGATAGCTACACCTGTCTTTTTTTGGTTATTGTTTGTTTGTGCAATTGTTTTCCAACCATTCACTTTCAACCTCCTTGTATCCCTGGGATTAAAGTGGGTTTCTTTTAGAAAGCATATAGATGGATCTTATTTCCTTATCCATTCTGCCAATCTGTGCCTCTTTAATCCATTAACATTCAGTGTTATTACTCTCAATGAATTTCTTACATCAGCTACATTTTCTTTTGGCGTTATGTATGTCATATGTTGTTTTTATTTCTCTTTTTGTCTTTTTAGTTCTTCTTACTCTCTCCTCCAACTCTCTCTCTCTCCTGTTTTTTCCTTTCAACCTGCAGAACTTCCCTTAGTATTTCTTGAAATGCAGATTTCTTATTGGCATACTCTCTTAATTTCTTTTTATCTGTGAATATTTTGAGCTCTCCATCATCTTTCAATGCCAACTTTCCTGGATAGAGAATTTGTGGCTGGATGTTTTTTTCTTTTAGTACCTTGACTATGTCATACCACTTTCTTCTTGCATCCATGGTTTCAGATGAGAAATCAGCACTTAATCTTATTGTGCTTACCTTGTGTGTGATGGTTCTCTTTTCTCTTGCTGCCTTGAGTATTTTCTCTTTGTCTTGAGCATTGGATATTTTGATAATTTTATGTCTTGGAGTAGGCCTGCTGGGATTTATATTGTTTGGAGTGTGCTGTTCTTCCTGGACATATGCACCCATCTCCCTCAATAGAGTTGGGAAGTTTACAGCCATTATTTCCTTCAACACTCCTTCTTTTCCCTTTCCCTTCTGTTCTCCTTCTGGGATGCCTATAATGCATATATTTGTGCATTTTGTGTTGTCAGTGCAATCCCTAAGTCCCTGCTGCATTTTTTTCTATCTTTTTTTCTCTCTGTTTTACTATGTGCTTGATTTCAAATGTACTTTCTTCCACATCACTAATTCTTTCTTATGCCTGTTCAAACCTGCTGTTACGTGATTCTAGAATCTTTTTGATTTCTTGGTTTGTGCCATCCAGCACCATCATATCTGCTATCTTTTTGTGTATGTTTACAATTTCTTCAGTATGTTCTCCCAGTGTCTTCTTAATATCCTTAATCTCTTCCTTCACTTCATTAAATTGTCCCATGATATTTGTTTGGACAGCTTTGTTTAGATCTTTGATGTTCTGCTTCTCTTCCTGGTTTTTAGTTTGTTCATTGGACTGGTCCATGTCTTCCTGTTTCTCAGTATGGTTTGTAATTTTTTGTTGCCCTTTGGTTATCATTTTATCTTTATGTGTTTATTCAATTGATACGCTTCTCTCCCTGCTCTAGAGTTTTAATTAGCTGGTGGTTCTGTGTGTGTGTTATTTTTCCTCTTTGGCACTTTGTTCTTCTTGCTCTATTTCCTTCCTTTTTTCTATGTTCCCTTGAAGGAAGAAGATTAGGTCCCAAGGACTCAAAAGATGATAGAAAGTTTAAAGGATAATAGTAATATTGATTAAAGTTAGAAGAGGAGCTTTATAAGGTTTAGTAATGAATATTTAACTCATGTAAGCAGTGTAGAGAAATAGGAAAAAAAGTGGAATACCTACAATGCAATAGGAAACCAAATAGAGGAAAATATATAGTGTGATTTAAAGGACCAGAATAATGAGGAGAGAGAGAAAGGGTAAAGAGAGGCCTGAAAATGGAAAAAGTTAATAATAATAATAAAAAAAAAACAGAATAGAGAAGATAGTAACAGACACCCATAAAGTTGGAGCCCAGTGAAAAAAGGTGGAATGTAAGAACCACAACAGAAAGCAGAAAGCAGAAATATAAAGGAAGGAAAAGAGATAGTGTTGGTAGACAAAACCAATATACACAGAGAATGGGAAATCAAGGAAGGAGAAGCACAGCAAAGAAGAAACAAGCTAGCAACACCTAATTTTAAAAAAGAGATAAAAAAGGGGGGAGGAAAGAGGGAAGAAAGACAAGAAATATATAAACAAACAAAGAAAAACCAAACAAACCCACAAGCAAGCAGTCAAACAAAGCTAAGGAAGAACAGCATTTCTTCTTGGGTCCTTGTGGAGCCTCTCAGCCTGCTTGTGTTCATTAATCAATTACCCTGCAGGCTTCTTTCTGCAGGTTTTGAGGCAGATTTTAATGATTAAAATAAGTTAAAAAAATTTTAAGTAACCTATTTTTTATTTTTGTTTTGGATAAATAAGGGACCCAAAAGAAGGCTTCTTCTAGACCACCCCTTCTGCCCAGGTCACCCTAAATAGGCTTGTGGAAACTTAGCAAATACTTCCCACTGCCTCATTTCCCCAGGGGTGCTGAGACTCTGATCCTCATCAATGCAGAAGGATAAAATTGGCTGACTCTACCCCCTACTGAGCCAAGCCTTGTATCAAATTATGGTTAAGTAAATCAGTCTTCTTCAGCAGATTTGCCTCTCCCCTCAGCCTGGTGCAACTTCAAGCCAGCTGGTTTGCTCCCCAAACCTGCAAGGGGTTCCAGACAGCCAAACCCACAGAAAGGAAACCCCTCTCTACCCTCTGTCAGAAACCTCCCACTCTCAGAGAAACCTCCCTTTCACCAGATTGCCAGCAGGAGTTGGGGGTCATCCTAGTCCTTTGCCCTGAGGGTAGGGCTTAGCTGGCTGGGGAAAAACTCATGATTTTATCTCGAGCAATCCACCTCACTGTCCATCTCCCTCCAGATCAATTTCCCCAAGGTTCTCACTCTGTGGGTTCCCAGAACAGACCACTCACACAGGATCCCATCCCCAATCAGCTGTCCTCTGTGAGAGAGATCATGTGTGCCCACCTAAACTGACACCATATTGCACCTTTATAATAGTCCATATGCCTCCAGAAACTACAAGTTATCTTAACAATGCCTGTCCACTTTCAGGTTTAAAGTACTGGATCTAATATTTTTCTCTTTCTTCAATTCAGCATTTGTGGATTCCTCTAACATTATCCAGTGTATCAAGGGAGGATTTTTCAGGATCAGATTATGTTTGTAAAGTTGTCTATTACTTTGAGCATATTAGATCATATTAGATTCAGATATTTCACTTTTACTTGAATAAATTAAGATTGGGGTTTTGATTCCACCAAATAAGTAGGACCTTGAGTCTTCATGCCCTTGGTGAGTGGGGACTCACTGAGAAAATGACATGACAGAGGAGACAGTTGCAGTATTGATGCTGGAAACCTGAGAACTAAATACACAGAGAAGCACATACATGAAGAAAGAGAAAGCTCCATGAAACATGACTGAGGAATGAAGGAGCTGGGACCAAGGAGCCTTGGGAGGAGGAGAAAGGCAGAACCCTTGCAGATACCAGCAGCCATCTTGCTCCAACATATGGCAACAAACTTTGGGGAGGGCAGTGTCTTATGCATCATGACCTTGTGACTCTCAGCTCCTACCCCAAGTAAATTCCATTTATAAAACACAACAGATTTCTGGTACTTTGTATCAGTATCCCTTTGGCTGACTAGTACATCTTTCCAAGCTTTCAGCTTCTAAAATATTTGAATAAACTGAGAAAATTGATTCACTTGTGACAAATACTTGAAATCATTATGAATATTGTGAGATATGAAAAAATTCTGTGAGCAATTGCCAATTATTCAACAACGTGACAAATCCTATAAACTAGGAGTGAAATGTCCTTCATTCTGTCCACCTGTCTGGTCTTGGCATCCCTGTACAATGGTCCTTTTGCAGAGACCCATCCATCCCTTCCCTAGCCCTCTTCCCTCCTCTTCCTGACTAAATTAATTTATTTTCTTTTGAATTTTACAATGGCTTATTGTAAATAATTCAAGAAAACATAACAAGTGAAAAAAAAAAACCCATCCAACTTTCCACAAAATGGAAATGATCCATCATCAACATAAATCAGAGGAACCTCCTACTAGCTGTCTTCCTACTCTTATATGGAGATGGAAGAATAGAAAGCTGACAGAAAGAATGATATTTGTTTAGAAAGGTGAAGATAGACAGATTTAGCAATAGCCAGCTGCTGAGTTTGACAAATACATTTATATAAAAATA
>JAQZBX010081848.1:0-13611 GCA_029593785.1 Cabassous unicinctus | reverse complement strand
CAGGGCTCTCATACCTCACCCTACCACCAATACCTTGCATTGTTTTGAAACATTTTTAAATAATGATTAAACAGCATCCTCAAAATATTACTACTAACTAAATTATTTTCCCCCAACCCACCCTATTATTATTTTTTATATCATTTATACATGAACATACATAATAAATGTATAGTAAAAGTTGTGAACTTACAAAGCAAACATTCATAACATCATATAGGGGTCCCATACATCAACCCTCCACCAACACCTTGCATTGTCATGAGACATTGTTACAAGTTATGAAAGAATATTGTCAAAATCTTACTACTAATTATAGTCCTTATCTTACATTTGGTGTATTTCCCCCCCAACCCACCCTATTATTATTTTTAAAATATATTTTTATGACAAAAGTTGTAAACTTACAAAACAATCATGCACATGTGCAGAATTCCCAAACAACACCCCTCTATCAACACACCACACTGTGATGGAGCATTTGTTACAGATTATGAGATAATATCATCCAATTATTACCAGTTCCACAGCACACATTTGGCACACATTCTCCATACTTCCCCATTATCAACACAGTACATCTTTGGCATAGATGCAAGAATATTACATTATTACTGTTAACCACACTCCATAGGTCACTCCAGTTGTATTTTTCCCATGCTTCTTCACATTCCTACCACCCTGCAATACTGATGTACATTTGCCCTAGCTCACAAAGGACACTCTTGCATCTGTACCATAAACCATTATTTTCATCCACCTCTGAGTTTACTATGCTATTCAGTCCCTAGATTATTCTCTAGCTTTCTGTCAATTGGCATTTATATCCCTAGACTACCATTTTCAGCCACATCCTCATTCATAAACCAGCTGTTGCTCACTATAATGTGTTACCATCAACTCTGTACATTTCCACACTTTTACAGTAAAGCTAATTAAAACCTCTACATACATTAAATATCAGTAGCCCATCTCAGTCCTCCTCTTATCTCCTTTAAGAATCCATTACCTACTACCAGGTCTTGAAGATATTTTCCTACATTTTCTTCTAGAAGCTTTATGGTTCTTGCTTTTATATTTAGGCTTTTGATTCATTTTGAGTTAATTTTTGTATAGGGTGTGAAATAGGGGTCCTCTTTCCTTCTTTTGATATGGATATCCAGTTTTCTCAGCACCATTTGTTGAATGGACTGTTCTGCCCGAGCTGGGTGGGTTTGACAGGCTAGTCAAAAATCACCTGACCATAGATGTGAGGGTCTGTTTTTTAACCATCAGTTTGGTTCTAATGGTCTATGTGTCTGTCTTTTTGCTGTTTTTTTACCACTGTAGCTAGGTAATATAATTTAAAGTCCAGAAATGAGAGTCTTCCAACTTTGCTTTTCCTTTTTAAGATGTTTCTGGCTATTCAGGACTCCTTACCCTTCCAAATAAATTTGATAACCATGTTTTCCATTTATTTAAAAAATGCTGGTGGAATTTTTATCAGGATTGCATTGAATCTATATATCAATTTGAGTAGAATTGACATCTTAATGATATTTAGTCTTTCAATCATAAGCATGAAATGTTCTTCCAATTATTTAGGTCTTTTTTAAAATTTTATTTCTTTTAACAATGAGTTGTAGTTTTCTGAATACAAGTGCTTTACATTGTTGGTTAAGTTTATTCCTGAATATATGGTTTTTATCTGTCATATTTTATTTTCACCACTCTTTTGACATGTTACTTTTATTGATATAATCTTCATTTCTAGACTCTCTTCCAGGTATCTCTCTCCTGTCTTTTCTTTTCAGACTGTAGCACACCCTTTAATATTTCCTGCAAAGCAGGTCTCTTGGTTACAAACTCTCAGTTTCTGCTTATCTGTGAATATTGTAAACTTGCCTTCATTTTTGAAAGACAATCTTGTCAGATATAAGATTCTTGGCTGGAAGTTTTTCTCTTGCAGTATCTTAAATATATCATACCACTGTCTTCTGGCCTCCATGGTTGCTGATGAGAGATTGGCACTTAATCTTATTGGGTATCCCTTATATGTTATGCATTGCTTTTCTCTTGCTGCTCTCAGAATTCTCTCTTTGACTTTGGCATTTGCCATTCTGATTAGTATGTGCCTCGGAGTTGGTCTATTCAGATTTTTTTTCGGATGGGAGTACGTTGTGCTTCTTGGACATGGATATCTATGTCCTTCAATAGAGTTGGGAAATTTTCTACCATTATTTCTTCAAATATTCCTTCTGCCCCTTTTCCCTTCTATTCTCCTTCTGGGACACCCATGGCATGTATGTTTGCATGTCTCTTGCTGTCCTTTAGTTCCCTGAGACCTTGTTCAAGTTTTTCCAATCTTTTCTTCATCTGTTCTTTTGTATGTTCACTTTCAGAGGCCATTTCTTCAAGCTCACCAATTCTTTTTTCTGCCTCCTCAAATCTGCTATTATATGATTCCAGTGTATTTTAAATTTCATTTATTGCACCTTTCATTCCCATAAGATCTGCTATTTTTCTATGCATGCTTTCAAATTCTTTGTGCTCATCCAATGTCTTCTTAATATCTTTAATTTCTTTAGTCATCTCATTGAATTTATTAAGGAGATTTGTTTGAACATCTATGATTAGTTGTCTCAACTCCTTTATGTCAGCTGGAGGCTTATCTTGCTCTTTTAACTGGGCCATATTTTCCTGTTTCTTGGTGTGGATTGTAATTTTCTGTTGGTGTCTTGGCATCTAGCTTACTAGAGTATTTATTCTGCGTGCAGTTTTTCTCTTTAGTTTTGGGCTCCCTGCCCTTTCTCCCTTGCTGATTGTGTAGTAGGAGCCAAGGATGTAGTTGGTGCTATAAGCTGTGGAGGCTCAAGCTGCCTTCAGTGCCCCAAGGACTAATGAAGCTTCTCCCAACTTTCTCCTTTGCCAGGGGTAGCGACAGAACCACACTTGTGTGGAATAATCCAACTCATGCAAGCCTAGATTGTAGTTGCCCAGAGAGACTGATGAAGCTTCATGCCCCTTTCTCCCCTGCCTGGAGCAGGGATGGAGCTGCAGGTGTGGGCAGCAGTCTATGCAGTGCAGGTCCAAGATAACCTCAGTTGCCCCGGCAGATTTCTGGTTATTCAGTCTGTGCCAGCTAAATGTACCTGAAGTTACGTGGATAGGCTGGTGCAGGGCCCATCAGCTTTCCTCCTGCTAGAGGTGGGGCTGAAGCCTAGGCTAGGGCTGTAGGCCAATCTGGGTGAAAGAAACTGGTCTCTACCGTCACTGTGATTTCCAGTCAGGCCGCCTTCCCCTCATGCTGGGGGTGAAGTCAAAATGGCGGCTACCGGCCTCCTTCTGACTTGGAAATGCTCAAACTTTAGCTGTTCTTAGGGTTATACTTTAGTCAGCCGAATTGACTAATCAGTAGCTGAAATCGGTGGCTCACTGTCTCTTCCTCCCGTTTTGGGGAAATGGAGCTTCTAATCCTGCCACAGAATAGCTCCTGGGGTGGCTTGCACTGCCAAAGTAGGATGATCACCAGCCTCCTTGCTGTGGCCTCTAAGTTCCCGGAGAGGCTGGCGCAGCTCCCCCCAGCTTCCTCCCTGCCTGAGGTGGGCCTGGGGCTAGAGTGGCAATCTGATCTAGATGGAAAAAAGCCAGTCTCTACCAGCACTGTGATTTTCAGTCAGCCCCGCTTCCTCTCATGTCAGGCGCGGAGTCAAGATGGCGGCCACCGGCACCCCTTCGACCTGGACAGGTTCAAACTCTAGCGCTTCCTAGGATTTCACCCCAGTCTGCTCAATCCACCAATCAGCAGCAGAAGCCGGTGCCCAAGCGCCCCTCCCTTCCCCGCCCTGGGAAAGTGGAACTCTCAATTCCAACCACAGAACAGCTCCCCAGGCGGCTTGTGCCTCCAGTGGAGGATGGGCCTCTGTGGCGTGGTGTGATAGTTAGGCTAATGTGTCAACTTGGCCATGTAATTGTGTCCAGGTGTTTGGTCCAGCAAGCACTGGGCTAATTATAATACGAGAGCATTTATGGACTTCGGTCACCAGTGAGTTTACTGCAGGATGGCTGGTTACATCTGCATCAATCAGGGAGATTCCATCAGCAATGGATGATGCTTTTATCCAATCAGTTGAATGCCTTAAAAGGGGAAGTGATTTCAACATTCAGAGAGAATTTCCCAGCTAGTCTTTGGACAGCCAACTTCTCCCAGAAACTCATCAAGGACCTTTCATTGGACTTTCATTGGAGTCCCTGGTTTGCAGCCTGCCTTCGGAACCTGCACTTGTGCATCCCCATGGTCGTGAGAGAGACTCTTCTAAAATCTCATATTGACAGATATCTCCTGTTGATTCTATTTCCTGAGAGAACCCTGACTAACACATGTGGAGTGCTCTACTTATCTTCTCTGCAGATGGGCAGTCTCCTCCTCCCATTCTTTCAAGGATGTTGCAGAATGCACTTCTGGTCTCCTGCAGCCCCCAAATAAGTGCTCTAGATAGCTCTGAGTGTTCACCAACTGCCCTGTAGCAGGAGCTGATTCTCAGAGTGCTTTACTCTGCTGCCATCTTGCTGGTTGTTCAAATGTGTTTTTGATCTCACCTATTATGTCTTTCTCATGAGCTCTGTTACTTTTCTGTTCAGGATATCAAATTCTTCTTTGTGCTCACTCAATGTCTTCTTGATGCCATTTATCTCTTTAACCATATTGTCTTTCAACTCATTAATTTAATTTTGGAAATATGTGCTCATCTCACTTATTAGTTCTCTCAAATTCTGTGTCTCTTCAGGGGCTTTGATATATTTCTTTTCTTGGGCCATGTCTTCAATTTTCTTGGTATGGCTCGTGATTTTTTGCTGATGCCTAGGCATCTGATTAGGATGCATTTTACTCAGATGCTCAATTTCTTTCTCTTTTGTAGGGATTTAGTGGCAGGAGGCTGTATTTTACCACTGGTCTTTGATTCTTGGCTGGACCTGGATTGTTAGGATTATCCTGCTGGTTGCTCAAAACTGGGCACTGGACCCAGTAATTGGTTGTAGACTCGCTTCCTAGGGTCTTTGGGAGGGAGGTTATAGAGGCCAGAAAAAGCATCTCTTGATTATTTTTAATTTTCTCATGTGTGCTTCCTTGGTCTGTCAGCAGATGGCGTTCTTTTGCAACTCTCAGTTCAGTGCCTGGTTGGCATGTATTTGTTGCAACACAGATAGGATCAATGTGATACAGCTTCCTTTCTGGAGGCTAGGAGCCTTATAATTCAAACTTTCTCTGAGATAGCTCTCCAGCCTTCTCTGGCATCCCCCTCCCTTTTCCTGGCTAGGAAATATTTCCACTTCACTCTGAGTCCTCAACAATCAGTCCAGGTTAGTAGAGAAGAAGATTGGGAGGGTCTTATATCTTTAGCACCTTTCTGGCTCCCAAGGCAAACAATGGTGCAGCCCCACCCAGCCTGGAAGGGCTCCTGGGACACAGCAGACCAAATTTGTGGGTCAGAAGCTGAGTCAGCCTTAGGCTGTGTCCCTTTCTCTCCCCTTTCCTGGGGCATCCTCAATAATCAGTCCCAGGTAGAAAAGAGGGAGATTGCAAGGGTCAGATTTCTCCAGTTCTTCCCTGGCTCCTAGGGCAAACCACTGTGTGGCCCCACCCGGCCTGGAAGAGTTGGTGGGACACAGCAGACCAAATTTGGGGTCAGAAACAGAGTCAGCCTTAGGCTGTGTCCTTCTCTCTCCCCTTTCCTGGGGTGGGAGATCTCTGGAGCCCCCTTTGTCTGTAGGAACAGGCTCAGAGGCCTGAGAATTCTGAAATTTCTTTAGTATGGGGGATGGTGCCAGCAGCAGCAGCTGCTGGTTTCAACTCACAGTTCCTGTCTTTGAGATTTCCCTCCTTTGTCCCTCTCTCCTCTGGGCAGTGTCCAGCCTTTGCCTGGTGTCCTAAACCCTAGAAGATCTTTTTCTAGGCTGCTTCTGTCTGTCCTCTAGCTATTTATTTGGAGGAGAAGAGAGTCTTGTATCTTTCTAGTCCACCATCTTCCTGGAAGTGTCCTGGCCTGTTTAATAGTTGTTTTGGTGGAATGACCGAGTCCTGGAGCTCCCTACTCCACTACCTTCCCTGGAAATTATGGAGTAACATTTTAATAAACAAGAAAATGTGTTATATTTGAAGAAATAAATTCAATTTATTATATTATTATAGTATAATGATTACTTTATCTTAGTCTGCTGGGTCTGCTGTAATAAATATCAGAGTACTTGACAAACGATAGGAATTTATTATCTCAGTTTTGGAGGCCAGAAGTCCAAAACCAAGGTGTTGGCACATCCTGCTTTCTCTGAAGACTGTAGTATTCTGGTGGTGGCTTGCCCGGAATCCATATCTCAGTCTCTACCTCTGTCACATGGCCATTTTTCTCTATCACCTGCTTAGTCCTCTATATCTCTGGCTAGATTTCCTCTCCTCGTAAGGCCTCTAATGATATTGGTGAAGAACCACCCTGAATCAGTTTCAACCTCATGTTAACTAATAGGATCTTTGAAGATCCTATTTATAAATGAGATTATTCACAGGTATGGGGATTAGGACTTTTAACACATTTTTGTGAGGGACATGATGCAATCCTTAACATACTTTATATGCATAGATCTCTTTATTTCTCATTTGTAACATGGACAAGAATTTGGTTAGGATGCTTTAGTTTAGTAACAGAATAAACTCTTTCTAGTTTATGCAAAATGGAGAATTTATTATAAAGTTACATGGGTACCTTACCAAAGCCAAGAACAATAGTTAAAGCCAGGCCAGAGGGAGCATGGCCAGAAATAGAAATCAAATCTTGCTAGCTGAAGCAAAAAGGGGAATTTATAATTAGGATACAAGACTACTTTTCCAAGCCAAAAGCTGGGGTTATAGCCATGCTTACTTCATGAAAGTCTGGAACAAGGGAACAGAACACTGTTATAAAGCCAAGAATCACACTCGCCTGATCTCTCATTTCTGTTTTTCACTTTGCAAATGCTTCATTGCTTTCTCACTGTAGATTTGCTGTTTTTTAATTCCCAAACCATAAAGTGGGATACGGCTGCCCATAGCTCCACATTTTATATTCCCTATAGTCCAGCAACTAGTCAGACTAAGATTGGAATCTATTAATTCCAACTTCAAATTCCTAGGAAAATTTTAGGATCTTACCAAAATTAGATATTACTTCCTTTTCTGGAATAGGCAATAAGATGGAAGTTGTAGGACACCAAGAGAAAAAGGCCAGTTAATTTTTTTTTTTTTACTACTCCTTACAGACCTTGAGCTAAAATAACTACTTAAATTTGGGGTGGGTAGAGAGGGATGTGCTTACAACCTATAAGAATACTGTGTGGAAATGAACAGGAGACTGTATCAAAGGAGAAGGGTGTTTTAATCTCTTTTAATTTTTCTCCTGGGACATAAATGATGAGCCTAGATAACTCTATAATTTTATTTAATTCATCTCTTGGGAAAGTATGGGCAGGTCTTGATGTGAGTAATTTAAATAATTTTGTTAATTATTTTTCCCAAGAGAAAGGATAAAAAATAATTAATTATATGGAGAATATTTAGAAGAAAGGGAAAAAAAAGATTAAGTACATGGTGGGTGTCAAATGGCCTCAGATCCTTAAACAGAAACTTGAACAAGGGTCTTTAAGACTGGAGAGAAACTCTGATTCATCTAGCTTGAGGTGGGTGCCTATGAACATAGCTGCTCCCATTCTCATCATAATGGAGTGGGAGTTGGGGGCCATTCTGGGGAAAAGATGGGAGAAGAGAAAGAAAATTATTTTCTGGATTCTTCACAATGTTCCAGGCTCCCCTACAGAAGCAAAATGATATTGCTTA
Organism: Cabassous unicinctus; assembly: GCA_029593785.1. NCBI lineage: Eukaryota > Metazoa > Chordata > Mammalia > Cingulata > Chlamyphoridae > Cabassous > Cabassous unicinctus. The sequence goes on along the minus strand of JAQZBX010081848.1, from coordinate 5,768 downwards.
CCGACTACGACATGGTAACGATTTGAACAGTAGGTGATTTATATATTTAAAATTCAGAAAAGCTGATTTAGGTATTCTCCCCAGTCCACCCATATTGAAATAAAATTGAAAATGTCAAAAGTTTAAGGAAATGCTGAGAATGTTTTATTAAAAAATATATGTGTACTGAAGATTTCTTAAAGTATTTCTACCGTATGCTGAACTGCTTTCCCATTATTTATTATGTCCTTTGATGAGATAAAAAGAGTTAAGCTTAATGTTCATGAGGCATTCTAGTTCTTTCTATAGTTCTGTTCCTAGAAATAAGAACCAGCAAGAAAAGTAGGACCACTCTATGGTAAAGAACAATTAAAGCAATGGACGTGTTAAGAGACTAGACTCTGGTAATTCAGTTTTAACTTCACCTGATTTCAGTATATACAAGGTTTCAAAAGAAAAAAGTCATTCAATATTATGTCGAAGGTTTTGTATTTCAACCTCTGTATTTCCTCGTGAAAACATCTCCTTAATGCTGTCATCTTTTTGATCATCATTACGTGTCATATTCTGTGCATTTCCACTACAATCTTCTAATGAAATGTTTGACAGGTATGAAAATACTTTATCCATTAGAGGCTCCTTGAGAAAAGGTATTGGAGAGTTCTTTTTCTCTGGAGAATCATCAGAAAACCAGTCATCAGTTGCTTCTATACTTTGGCTGTAAGAAGAATCAGATGGTAATGTTGATAAGCTTACTGTACTACCGCTGTGATTTGTTGCCAAGGTAGTCTCTGAGGAGTCACAAATGACCTTTTGTGTTGCAATGCTGAACTCATCTTTAGTGTGATCTTTACTTGCTGTAAAAAGAAAATAAGATTTACTGTGACTATTACATATTCATGAACCAAGTCTTAATGATAATGCTATTTTTAAAAATTCATGCTCTTTTTAAGGCTATAATGGACAGGTTAATGCTGTAGAGAAAATTTAAGTTGTTATCATCATCCATACAGTGTTAAATATGTAATTGGGAGTTACAAATATTTTCCTGGTAATTAAGAGCAGAAAAGTCTATTTACACAAAATAAAAAAGAGGTATATTACACAATCCTGTCTTAACAAGAAAAAATTCTAATAAGGCTAGAAATCTCAGTTCTGGAATATCCCTCAAAAAATCAGAAAATGCAGATATTTTCTTAACTATTTATAGCTTAATATTACCTTATGTAGAAAATCAATTAACAAATAAATGGCTCCTTGAGCAGGAAAATTACAAAAAGTTTGGACCACATAGGAAGGGCCTATGGTTTGGTTTTATAGCGATAAATTTTACAACTAACTTTCCAATAGTGCCTTATTACAAAACCTTTTGATATACTACAAATCTCAATTAACTTTTCAATAATTTTTCAAGACTGCTATTATAAGCATCACTTCACGAAAGAGGAAACTAGGGCTTAAAGAAGTGACCCAAATCAGGTAATAAATGGACTTCCACCTAGATTTTCTTTAAGTCTCATGCTTTTCCCTTTATATCACTTATAATGCACATTTGGTGTTAAAAGATAGAAAGTCTATAAAAATATCACATTTATACAACTTCCTAAAATGCTTTTTATAATATTTTACAAAATCTTTTTCAATGTTTTACACATTAATTTATAAAGCTGTTTCAAATACATGATTACACTTTATATTCAGTCTTTCTAAAATTATGTAGAAAGTAATGGTTTGAGGTACTAAAACATAATAAAAAATATCTAAGGGATTTCAAAACACTCAATGTCTTATGACTCAGGTATTACTATATGGCATTGACTATGACATTTTTGAATACAAATAAGAGAAAAATTTAAATTTCACATTTATACTTTAAAAATGACACTGCAAATTTTGCTTTTCAAAAAATATATGCCAACTCACATAAAATAAATTAATGTTTCTTTTGAATTTTCCTGATGTTTAAAAATAATTAGAAAATATTTAAGATAGCCTCTTGATTCTTTATGAATTGCTATAAATAGATTAAGGTACTTCTAATAAATTATTGAGAAAAAGTACCTTTTATACGTGCTGTTTCCTTTTTTCTTTGGTCCTCCTACATAAAAAAATGTTATTTGTATTTTAAAAAACTGAAAATTGATTATATATAATTTATTTAATATATTTAATTTACATATTTATATGAGTGATAAATTCTAACAACCTCTAATAAATTTTTGGAGGAATTTTTTGCCATAATATGAAATTTTTTATCGTAATACATTGACAGAAAAAAAAAAGTATTCGGGTATCATCTGACAAGAATCTGAACTGGTCTAAGAAGGCAGTATCCAGGATAGGGGATGAAAAGGTGAAATAGAGTTAAAACAGGGTTATTTCTCTCCAAACTCACTGACTTAGTGTCACTTGTTGTGACTAGAGACAGCTAAAAAATAATTAGAACTCCTAGACTTGGTTATTTCACTAACTGAACCTCATACACAAAAAAAGTGAACTCTAGTGGAAATAGGAATATTCTTTTAAAGAAATAAAACATTTACTTGAACAATACATTACAGATATGTTCTGGGAAGTGAAATGATGTAGTAGTTCCCAACCTCAGGGCATCAGAATCACCTGGTGTGCTTTTAAAATACTCATTTTTAGTGATAATATTAGACCTTACTCAAAAAAGAATCTCTGGGACTGGAGTTTGGAAGTTTCCATTGTAACATGTTCACAAGTGATTCTTATATAGGTATTCCTAGATGAATTAGTGCATATGGTGTTTGGGATGGAGTGGGTCAAGATGAGGCTGGAGAGATCATGTTAGCTTGTGTTCTTGGGGGAAAAGGTGTTTGTACTGTGCTGACCTACATTGTCCAATTTTCAAGAAAGGCTTGCTTAGGATACACATATATTCTAATACATAAGCACTTTTCACAAAACCAACTTTTATTTCTTTGCCACTTTCACCTTCCATTAATAAAGGCATGATGGTTTTTTTGAACTTACCTTGCCTGGATATAGGGCTAGTTCAATTTGTGAGCCCTGTAGAAATTACACTAGACCATTGCTTCTCAGATTTAATGTGCCTAGGAATCATATGGGGAGCATGTTAAAATGCAGATTCTGATTCAGTAGGTTTGGGGTGGGGTCTGAGATTCTTCATTTCTAATAGGCTCCCAGGCAATGCTGATATTGCTGGTCTGGGGACCACACTTTGAATAGTAAGGCCTTAGACATTAAAATTCTACCCAAATAAGCAAATGACACAAAGGGTATTCTTACCTACTGCTAGGTATAAATAAATAGATATTTTCTGGAGGACAATTTAAAAAATCCACTTATAGAAATTTATTAGCTAAGTAAATAATTTTGAATTTATGTGTATTAGTGAGCCAAAGGGGTGCTGATGCAAAGTACCAGAAATCTGTTGGCTTTTAAAAAGGATATTTATTTGGAGTAAAAGCTTACAGTTACAAGGACCTAAAGAGTCCAACTCAAGGTACCATAAGAGGTACTTTCTCACCAGTCTGTTGCCATGAGTTAAAGCAAGATGGCAGGTGACATCTGTGAGGGTTCAGCCTTCCTTTTCCCTCTTAAGGCTCCATGGGTCCAGCTTCTTCCAATCTCAGTTATAGGCTGGCATAGGGCTTGTCTTTTTTCCTGGGGCTCGTTTCTTTCCAGGCTCAGCTGCTCTGTTCTCTTTGTAAGGTCAGCTGTAAACTAGCAGGCGAATGGCTCATCTTCTCTTCCCAGGGCCTCTACCATGTCTATGGAGCTGTCTCTCTTCCTCTGTGTATCTTCTCTGTATATCTACTTCTGTGTGTCTCCTTGATTGAGTGTCTGTTTATATTGCCCACAAAAGGGGCAGGGACTCAAACTGAGTCACCCTAATGACATGGTCGAATCAAAGCCCTAATCTCTACACAATTTAATCAAAGGCATCTCAGCTGAATCTAATACAATCAAAAAGTATCATGCACTGAAAAACAGACCAGTTTACAAACATAATCTATATCTCTTTTTTGGAATTTAGAAATAATATCAAACAGCCACATTGTGTAAATATTCAGTTACCAGAATGTTTATCACAAATTGTGGAGCATTTTAAAAATCTGATATTTAAAAGGAAATAGTTAAATGCATCATAATACATAGATAATAATATAACATACTCTGAACTATTAGAAATCATGTTACAGTATTGGAGAGTAAGGAAGAATAGTAAATAGACAACAACCAAATTAAACAACAGGCAAAGATTTGAACAGACATTTCTCCAAAGAAGATATAAAAATGGCCAATAAGCACATGAAAAGATGCTCAACCTCATTAGCCATTAGGGAAAGGCAAATCAAAACCACAATGAGACACCACTTCTCACCCACTATGATGGCTATTATTAAGAAAATGGAAAATAATAAGTGTTGGTGAGGATATAGAGAATTAGACTCCTTGTGCATCACTGGTGGGAGTGTAAAATAGTGCAACCACTGTAGAATATAGTTCGTCTAGGTATATATACCCAAAGGATATTTTTACACCAATGTTCAAAGCAGCATTATTCACAATAGCAAAAAGGGGAAACAACCCGTGTCAATCAACAGATGAATACATTAAAAATGTGGTATATCCATACAATAGAATATTATTCAACCATAAAAAGGAATGAAGTCCTGACACATGTTATAACATGAATGAATCTAGAAGACATTGTATTGAGTGAAATATACCAGACACAAAGGACAAATATTGTATGATGCACTTAGTTTAAGTATTTAGAATAAAGTAATTTTATACAGCCAAAAAGTAGATTAGAGGTTATCAGGGGTTGGAGGAAGTGAGGAATTGGGAGTTGTTGCTTAATATGTACAGAGTTTGTGTTTGGGTCATGAAAAAGTCTTTGTGATGGATGGTGGTGATGGTAGTACAATGTTGTGAATGTAATTAATATGACTAAAATGTACACTTAAAATGGGAAAATTTGTGTGTGTTTATATATATAACAACAATTTTTTAAAAAGGAAGGAAAGAAGGACTCAAAAATGGTGGGGAAATGTCAAAAAGGCAGAAGGACTATCTTAAAGAGGCATCTATTGGTTGAATTTGGGGAGATTTGAGCATCAAAGTAATGATAATAATGCATTATAATTCACTAATTAAAATAGAAATCCATGAATCCATATTTATGAGAAAGAAAGAGAGAGAGAGAGAGAGAGAGCCTCTTTCTTACAGTAGAAAGCCAAATAATAAATGAGAGAGGGGAGTGGTAGAGTTGGAAAATCACCATTTTACTACAATTTAGTAAAGGTTGGCTCAGGCAAGAATCATCAATGGATTCTATAGCTATGAAGTAAAGTTTGATGAAGAGGATATTTGCACAGTTTCAAAATGTCTCCACACAGAATGCTTATTAATTACAAGGGTCAAAACAGGAATAATACATTTAAGGAAAAAATAGACATCATTTTGATTGTGTGATCAAAACTAACATCTCTAATGAGAAGAAAACAAATATTGTGCCTTAAGATGTGAAAACTAGAATCTGATCTCAAGGTAAATCCAAATTGAGGAACAGTCTATGATCTATAAAATAACTGGCTTGGGAAGCGGGTGTGGCTCAGTGGATAGAGCACCCGTTTACCATATGAGAGGCCCCGGGTTCGCTTCCCGGCGCCTCCTTGTGAGGACAGGCCGGCTCGCACGGCGCCGTGGGCTGATGCGGCAAGACCTCACAGCAAGGGGGAGATAAGCAGACACAGAGAAGACACGCAGCGAATGGACACAGCAGCACAAGCAGC
>JAQZBX010081846.1:0-13613 GCA_029593785.1 Cabassous unicinctus | reverse complement strand
TTACAGCTATGTTAGGTAATGGTAGAAAATAGTGTTTATCAATATGTTTCATTGGCATCTGTATTTTTGTAAAAGGTGTACTTAAGAGTCATCTGACAAATAATATGAAATAGGCTAGTAATTGGGCAATACTGTTTTACTTTTCAGTTATTTGGGGTATCAGGCATTATATATTAAACATCTGGTCAAAAAACCAGAATTCATGTTGATCATGCTATTTGTAAGTAACATGTCATGGAAATGTTGAGTTGGTGTGCCTGGAGGCGTGTTACATTAAAAAAAATAATAAGAGCCGGCACAACCTAGGTGCCTTAAATTGCAACCAGGTCAGTTAGAGATGACTGTGGTAGGGGGAGAGATTCTGTTATATAATTACTCCTTGATAGGAGCTATTTGCACTTACATAATTTGAAGAATCATAATGTCTATTGCCATGTTTCCATATCCCCTCCCTATTCCACTCACATGGATGTACTTCCATGTATTTGAGAGTAAAGAGAAAAGCAAATTGAGAACTTTCTCTAATGGGGCTACAGCATATCTTGGATAGTGACGTTGTACTTGTCCATTCCATTTAGTGAACAATAAACCCCTATTATCAGAATATCCACTGCAGGGTCTTAAGACAAAGCTTTTCCAGTAAGAGCCATATTGATCATCAAAGAATCATAGCAATTCTCTCTCTGAAAGCCAAAATTGCATTCACTTTGCAAATGAGTTTTTTGTTTTTCTCTTCTTAAAAATGATTTTTATGAAGACAGAGACTCACAGATTTTTCTGTAGAGGTGTTCATAACAGCTGCACAGCAATTCATTTATAGTGTATATTAAAAGGTGGGCTATGGCATTGTAAATTATGTTACTATAAAATGATGTCTAAATCATAGAAAGTCAACCAGCTTGACAACTCAGTCAGTTCTGATAGTATGGAAAATGGGTTTAATTATTTTGTACTTTGAAGTTTTTTTCCCCCTTTAAAAATCATTATGTTGCATAGCTCTAAGGCCTTCAAAGGAGACATTCCTATTCTTGTAGATCTATAAGTATTTGATTTCAAGTAGTAAATTAAATGAGTGTTTATTTTCTGTGATCCTGAGCTTGAGAAAATGCATTTCCAAAACACTGCTGAAAATTTCACCCATGCATGAGCCTATCTTTATTTGAGTCTCACTTCTTCTTAAAGCCGTCTAAGCAAATACATTTGTAATATCTGAGTGCTTAACTATGCATGTCTCTTACAGGGCTCCTCGCTGCCATGACACTCAATCAAAAAGCCTAGAGTGGGCTGGCCGAGCCCCCAGAGGGGGTACGAAGCAGAGCAAGTACAGAGGAAGGCATTGGGAGATCACCAGGTAAACTGAAGGTTACTTGTTACTTCCAACCTGTGCCCAAACAGCCTTGCTACATGCTCCCTCCTCACTAGGAAGAGAGCACCACTTCTTCCGTGTTAAGTGCTTGGTTTTGTGATTTGTCTTTCAGAGTTGGAAATAGAGCAGCCATTTGGATTTGGGCAGGAAGCAGCCGAGCACAGCTTTGGATCCTTCTTCAGGGAAATCGAGTTATGGATTTATGGTCCCGGTCAAGCTCAGCCCAGCCCCAGCCAGGGGCGGGCTCAGCAGCAGGAGTTCTGGTAGCAGTGGCGGCGGCGGCAGTAGCAGCGGCAACAGTAGCAGCGACAGCAGCAGCTTGGTCCTCCGACTCTCTTCGGTGACGGGTATTCTTGGGTGGATAATACGGATTACGTTGTTATTGCTTAAGAATACGCGTAGTCGAGGAGAGTACCAGCGGCAGACGGGCAGCGACCGCCCCTCCCAACCTACCAGCTGGCCTCTAAACGCCCGTGGTTGCCAAGGTAGCACTTTTTTGATCTTTTCCTTTCCTCGGATGTTTTCGCTCTGGGTCGCGTGTTCGGTGATTACAAGACACATCCCACCAGAAAGGCTTTGTGCACCGCACCTCCGGTGACCCGGCCTGTAGAATGGGTGCGCGCAGAGAGGCAGGGGGCGAGGCGGAGGGGAGGGGCCGGAAAAGGAAAGGGGTCGGTTCAGCTGAGCCTGAAGGGCTTTTGAGCGTCTGTGGCTAGGTAGTCTCCTCTCCAGGGTGGGGTGCGACTGGGAGAGACGCAGACTGGGAGATTCTCTAAAGTTATGAATGATTGAAAGGCCTTGAGCAGTTTGGCAGCGTCGCGAGTGAGGAGCATGGACTCAGCAGAGGGTCGCTGGGGACTGCCTCGGCAGAAAGGGCGTGTCCGTGGGCGAAGGTGCCCGCGCAAGCTGCGGAAGCTCGTGACTTCGCGAATCCTCGCCCCGAGGCGGCGCCGGAGCCCCACCCCCGGCCATGCTATTCCGCAGCCAGATGTGGCCGCCGGGCCAGGGGAGTGGGCGGGGGACAGGGAGCTGGGTCCCTGAAGAACTTCCAGATTGGAAGTGTGTCGGGTATCTCAGGAACCCGTATTTTCCCTTCGGAGTCTCCGCGAAGGGGTGGAGAAGCAGGATGGAAAGCGGATTGGTTGCGGTGTGGCACAGACCTGGAACCTTCCTGAAAGCGTTTGGGGCAGCAGTGGCTGTTCTGACGGTTGAATTGCTTGGGACACCTCTTCAACGCCAGTTCTTTCCAGCCTCTGCCTTAGGATGAGCCTCAAACACCAGCAAACCCACGGCATGTCCCCCCTCTCAGGTCTGCTGCGAAGGGACGGGAGGAAGAGCGAGCCTCTCCCTCCTTCTACTTCCAGTCTTTGTTTCAAACATTAATGGACGATAAAACAATACGGATTTGTCCCCTTCTCCTAGCAAAGAGCAAGCATCCGCCCACAGACTCCCTTGTGCACGCCCGGCACTCCCGGGGACGACCGGACGTGGCAGGAGTTGAGATGCCCAAGATGGAGTTTGAAGAGATGATCTACAATGGAAGGCGCGGGCCGAAGCTCGAGCTTTTAGCTCTCGCCGGCAGTGGACCACACAGCTCTGCAACTCGCCTTTCTCTCTTGCGAGGCTTTGGGGCCCGCCCGGTGGTGGCGCTTCAAAGGTGGAAGGAAAAAGTGCTGAGGGTAAAAAGTACTCGGCGCCAAAGATTGCACGAGGCGCGGTAGGAACCTCTTGGGACACCAGGACCGGGTTCCCTCCTGGAGCGGTGACAGTTGGTTGTGCACAAACTGCGAAGATTGGGTTCCTGAGAAGTCGAGGCTGCTGGAGAAAAAGGATTGTCGAAGGTAGCTTTCTGGCGCGGCGCTCCCAGACTAGCTCTGAGCCAAGCTGCGTTCAAGACTCCTTCTTCCCCTGGAGGACCGGCCTTTCCCGGCCGCGACGTGCATTTGTCTTACTTGGTTCTGGCACACAGGAACTGTTCTGAGCCCTGAAGACGATGAGAGCGAGGTGCCTGGGATGAGGCAGGCACACTCGCATGCTTTCCCACCTAGGGTCTCCCCATTTCTTCAGTACTTAAGCCTCCCAGTGAGGGTACTTCATGCTTATCCTCTCCCCACCCCTATTTCCACCCCACCCACATCTGATCCTACAGTTACTCTCGGGGTATCTTCACTCGCAGCTCTCAGGCTCAGGGACGGTCGTCTCCAGGGAAGGCGGGTGGGTCTCTTCTCTGATGCGCCCGTGGTCAGTCCATTTTAAGAATGAGCTGCAGTAGGAAAAACACAGATGCTATCTATGCACTGGACAGTCTATCACTATCAACAGAATATGTACCTATTGCTCTTCTTTACTTCATTGTTCTGTGAATTGCCCTCTTTCTCTGGGGATCCATCAGTTGGTGATTAAGGACTTTTAAATATTGCGCTTGTTAGGTATTTAACAAAATGCAATATGTCTACTAGTGGCATTGTTTTATTGGAAAATTAGGAAAGTAGAGAGAAGCTACATGATCTCGTTCCTAGGTGATCTCTGGAAAGCTGGTTTCATGCTTGTTGGCTAAAATAATAAGTATACAATATTTCAAAAGCAGAAAGAGGCCTGGAGATAGGTTTGTGAGAAATGGGAGATATAATATTTTCACATTTCTTGAAGGAATGAGGAAGAACTTTTGAAAAATAAGTTTTTTTCATTCAGTTCTTTGAGACCTGTGCTTCAGTTTAAGATTGCAATTGCATCATAAATGAATAACCATAATTTTAAGAATGGGATAGTAGTTAATGCTAGTGATTAAATCTAAAGGAAACCTCTATTCATAGCCAACAAAAAGCATTTTGATTTTCTTTGTTTAAATACTTATCTCATTGCTTTCTTTCCCTTGTCAAATCACTTCTTTACAAAAGTTTCCATTAGGTGTCAGTCTGACTGAGCTGGCTCCTATAGAAGTTTGAAAAAAATATTTTACCAGAGTGGTCTTTTTAGATAAAGGGGGGCGGGGATAAAAACTTTATTAAATTGAAATTACTGAAGTTAATTGTTCTTGTTATAAGGCAGCTTTTTTCCTCAGAAATTAGAATTTTAAATTAAATTGCCGCTAGCTAGTTATTGCTTTGCCCTGTGAGCATCCATAACCAATATTAAAGAAGTGCCAAGTTCTTGTTTGTGCTTTTCATGCTAGATTCCAATGATATTAAGTAGTCATAATAGTTGGATTGTTTTTCCATTGATGTCCAAGTACTAGAAAAGTAAATATTTTTCTAAAAATTGGTTTGTTTTACAATGTATAAGTTCTATCTATCTAACAAGAGCTTGTGAATACAGTTTATTCATTTGATGGTAACAGGGCACAGTGGAGGGGGAGAGAGAACATTTACATAAATTGCTTTTGACCACTATTTTTACTTAGTCAAGTGTGTCTAAACACTCACATTTTTGTGAACAAAGCTTATAACTTACAGATGGAAGATTTTAAGTTTCTTATTGAAATTTATTAATGTCTATGAACACTGAATTGTACACTGTGATATTCCTTAATAGGTCCAAGAAACCATCTTAGTTGATGATTTGCTACTAAGTCCCTGGTACAAAGATTGGTGAAATTGAGTTTTAAAAATAATTGGCTTTTTTTCCCCCTTTGTATTTGTGACCTGTGTTCTGATGTTTTTACTTGAATAGAATTGCAAAACTTGTGGTATTTAGGGTTAAAGCTCCGTTGAGAACTGTGACAACCTCCTATGTGAATACAAAACAATATTGGACTGATGACTCTAATTTTTTTAAAAATAAGTAATTATATCTTGGAGCCAGGATCTGTCCCTGAGGCCATTGGTAGAGTGATGTACTTTTTGGTGTCATAGCATTGCCAATCTAGAACCAGAAATGAATTCCAAGTGAATGTCCAGGCAAGGGAAAACAATGAAGTAAAGTTCTGATTGATGGAAAATTCCATATATCATGTTATCAGTTTTTCTTATTATATTCCACATATATTTTAAATTTTCAAATATAAAAATAGACAAGCTGGTGATAATAACTACATTGGGATTGGTTTAGTGTTTTTCTATGAAGGACAGGGCAGAAGGACTGGGAGCATAGAGAAGACAGTTTGTGAGAGGCTATCATAAGTAATCACCATTCTTTTCATTATTGTCGAGTTTCAGTTACGTTTGTATCACAGATATGAAAGAATGATGTTCTTACAGTGTTAGAGAGGAGTGGAGGAGTGTATTTTGCATATTTTATTTGAAAATAAATTTCTTTTGGAAAGAAATATTTTCAATAAGAAGAGAAAATATATTAATGACCGCAAAATACTTAAAGATTTTTCTGTTATTGCATTGAGCTATCACATGTAGTTATTGGTAGCTATATGCCCTTAAACATAAATACTAAATTGGTTTTAAGAAAACAGTTTTGCAGTCAATTTGCTTTTAAATAGGTTTGAGGTTTGTTTTTGTTTTATTTTCTCTTGGCACTTATTCCTTAAATCATGACTGATAACTCTTGAATTTCAGCCTACAAAGTGTTTTTCATGAGTGCATAAAACAAGTTTTTAATTGATAAAACATTGCAGCTCATTCAAAAATTATAAGCTAAAAAAAGAGACATTATGAAATTTTTAATTTTCTTGAAATGGGTTTAGTTCCTGGTGATTTTGTTGCATGCAGCCTAACAATAGAACCGATGTATCTTAAATGTTTGCATTGTTGTCCAGATAATTCATTTGTGACTATCTGAATTTTTTTTAGTTTTATCATATTCTGGTTAATAATAGTGTGGTCTAAGTAAGACAATCTCATCTTTAAAACCAATAAAAAGTACTATAATATCTACACAAGTGTAAAAGCAACACTTTTGGATTGCCTTGTATGTGGAAATACCCTTTGAGACTCATTAATAATCCACAGTATCTGAAAAATTATATACATTTCAGCTATAGCTAGAAACAAAAAGTTTTTTTTAACTAATGGTAAACTATGAATTGTGAAACTCTTAGTTCAAATGATCTTAAATAAGGCTTACTATATCTCTTTTATTAGTTTCAAATCAATGCTGAATCCTGCCCAATTAAATTTCAAGCTAAAAAGTGCATATGTTGTTGTAATCAATTTACTGATACTATGTTACTGGTTAAAATGCATGTTTATATAATGATACACTTTTTTAAAGGTTGACAAATTATATTACAATTGTGGCTTAATTGCACACTTTGAAAGTAGTGTCTATTTTTCAACTTGAATAAAGTGTGTACTCTTGGAGAACACGGCTGCTTAAAAATTATTTTTGTAAAAATGATATACATCAGTTAGAAAATTGATATTTCTTATAATTTTGTTTTTTTTTAATTTGCATCCAGTGTAAATGAGAAGTAATTGTTTGAATTTAACTTTTATCTCTGTGAGCAATTGTAGTCAACTTCAAGATCTGGTTCAAACAAGTCCCAAGATAATCTAAAAGTAACTTATTTAAGACAGTTTCTATATATCTTCCAAATATTACATTTGCTTTTGGACTCCAAGATGAATGAATGAATGAATGAATGAATGTTATGACTAATATTTATTCTTTCGGAAGTAGACATGAGGAAAAAATGTTTTCCTTGTGAAATACAAATATATTAGGATAAGACTTACAAATATCCTGGATGGTTTTACACTTCAGTACAGGGGGATTAAAGACATAGAATGGTTGCTTCATGAATCCAGTTTCATGCACAATTTGTTTGCTTAACTATTTTAAACTGATTTTGACAGGGTCTAAAAAGATAAAGCAAAAGAGAAAATTGAGACAGTTACATAGAAAAAACGTCAAATCTCTCTCTCTCTCTCTTTTTTTTTTTTTTTCAATTATAAGTTTACTTAAACGGAGACAGTGTATCCTGTGGTGGAAAGAACTTTGGAATAAAACCTAGAAAATCTGATTTGGAGTGCTCTCTCTGTTGTGAGCTGTGACACCGGACCCTAATCCTCCGGTATCTGATCCACACAGGAGAGCTGAATTTTGAGTCTCTCCAAACCCTTCCACCTCTTTTGCATTCCATTTCAAAGACAGCCTTTTTTGTGTGTGACTAAATTCTCTTTATTTTATATGTAGATGGTGTGCCAATTGATACCACAACTAAAAAGGAAATTCTAGAAAAGACATAAACCTTTCAGAGGTATTCACCAACATATTTCATCTTGCTCTCAAACATGAAATTGGTCCTCAAGATCCTTACTTAAATTTTTGAAGCACAAAACATGTGGAAACATATCTAGTCACTTCTTCATCCTTCAGTACTTATTTGAAATAATAGTAGAGAAGAAAGGTGCCAAAAGAATGATTTACAGATTCATCCTAATGTGTTACTGTATGGGTGCAAGCACGTGTATATATGTATGTGTATAATAAATGTGAGGCTACCCAAACCATAGATACATCCTCAAAAGCATTTCAGTCTGTTGAGACCACATCACAAACAACTCTTTTGAAACTCACTGTATATAATTGTAAGTGGATAAAGAATAAACATTTGGCCTTTTAAAATATTTATTCTGTTTGTAAGTGTTTATGCTATTAAATTTAATTACAATTTTTAGAAGAGTGAGGAAAATTACTATGTTGCTTTTGTTCTATTTAAGAGAAAAGGGTCAACATTTGTCTAGGATATGTAATTCTAAAATAACATAGCAATGGTGTAGTCTTTTAAAACATTTAGACCAGTGCCTGGCATATGGTTGTTATGAAAATATAGCTGTTGATTTAGTGAAAGCAATGATATTCTTTCAGGGTGTATGTTAACATAGAGTTTTATATTTTCCCATAATTCCTGTCCTTTCAAAAGTAGCTATTGTGTAAAATGGTTGTTGAACTGTGTTTAGTTAAGTTTAATTTAATGATAATATAAATTCTAATTCTCAAATTTGTTAGTCATGTATTTATTCTTTGCTAATCATATTTTCCCTGATTCTCACATATAGCTTAAAAATTTGAAAAATCTGTGAAAACATCACTTTCAAATTGGTATCATTTTTGTAACTTTCAATCCTATATTGAAAGAGAATCATTTCATTCCATGAGAAGTTTTTTGATATAAAAATGTTACCTAATGAATTTTATTTAATCTTAAATGTATACATACTTGTAAAAATTCATAAATTTCTAAACAAATAATCAGTGGTAATGGAAACTTTATCCAATATAAAAATTATTATAATAGATACATTTTCAAACTTAAGGTGAAATATTATAAAACTTTTTTATCATTCACTAGGAAATTAGACTAACTTTTGTTTGAAAGGTGTGACTCTCCTATATGTTCCAAATAGAGTAAATATAAGTTGACCTTTCAACTACAATAGAATACACCCATTCTCTAAAATTTCAATAATATGGTTTATCAGCTATTGTGTTATTCAGATGATTTACATAATGTTTAATTTACAGTTTAATGCTGGGCATGAAACATTATGTTTATTTAAAACTTTGAGCATCAATGCAATCAAAGTTCTATAAAGCTTTCAAAAGCAAATCATTAAAAATAGATATTTGGTGACAGGAGTATGAGGTTTGTAAGCGATTATTAAAATATTTAAAGTTCCTTCCTGTTGCTAGATAAAATTGACCAAAAGACAGCTTTGAGATGACTTAACACTGTAAGCTGGGCCAGAGACAAAGAAAGAGAATTCTTTACTACATTATGTAAACCATGTTGGTTGTAGATGCTCTATTAAAATTTGTGGTTGAATTTAAACTTTTGAGACAGTTTTACAAATAATCCAACGATTTGTGCAGATAATAATTGAATTTGACACGAGACAAGGGACTTTGATAGCAAGTAATAATATTAAAGATGTTGGCTGTAGAGAGGCATGTGCCGTTTTTGGTGGTGTACTAAAGAAACAGTAATGAAATTTCTCATTCTATTTTATTAACAGACCTTATAGCTCATACCAATATACAGTGAAAAATATCAAGTTTAAGAAACTTTAGAAAAGATCTTGTTCTTTAATATAGTACCTTGTCCCAATTGTGATGAACGGTTGCCATTATTGGTTTTATATAGCGTATCTGTATTGTAGAAACTTTCCCATGGTTTGACATAAAACTGCTTTCAGAAGTTCTTGCTTTAATTTAGACTGAATGTCCCACTCTGGTATATGACTGTGAATCAAAATAGAAATAATATCTGCGTAAAATGGTCCTAGCTTGTATGTGGGACATTGAGAAAGGCAGGATATCTAGACTTTTCTTAAGTCACAGAAATGATGATTAGTCTGAAAATACAGACTTGTGAAAATTAAGCTTGAAGGGGGCTCAGGACATGGCTTAAAAGAGACAGCCTGCATATCCATTTTTCTCTTCGACAAAATATATGTTATATTGTATCTGTTCTTTAGAAATAAACTACTAGGAGAATTTGTTTAAGACTTCATTAGCAATATTTCGTGAGATAAAATACAGATACTTGTGTCTAAGTGTTTAGTTTTTCCTATTTACTGCAACTAATTTAGATTTTAGGAAGGAAGGCTATTTGTGATTTAACCATGAGAAAGGTTTAAAAAGACTGACATGCTTGTTCTTCTCTGGCTTGACTTTCGAGTCCAAAGACATTGCATTTCTACTTGAGCATTTGTTTACCTTTGGTGGAATTATTTTACATTCATTATCCACATAGAATACAAAATTCCATGAGTCTTAGATAAACCCATATAAAATGTGTATGATGTTTAGTTATGATTATCTTCTCTCTCAGACCCAGATTTTTGGTATATGGTCCAACTCCTATGTTTTACATGTGAAGTCCTCCAAACACAGAGAATCTAAGTTACTTCCCTGTGGACACACAGGTAATATTTGCAATCCATTTCCTAAGTCCTAATTAGATGTTTCCTTCTGACATAACACAGTAAAACTTCAACATTGAAGTTTCTCTTACTTTATACTTCATAGTGTCTGACAATAATCCTTATATCATTCTTAGTATTCAGTGATGTTTCTCCCAAATCCATCTAATTTTACCTTTTTAAAGTCCACATTTATATATACAGATGTGAATGTACCAGTGGATTCCAAAGGTTTGGTCATATGCTTATGTGTATGTATTTTCTAATCCAAGGAATTTGGTAGGCCAAATCAATATTAATGTAGAAACAAATACAAATCATAATTAATGGAATAAAATGATCTTTTACCCAAGTTGCAAATATTTCAGCAAAACAAAATTTTAATCTCAATCAAATTTACATTTACATAACTCAGTTTAATAAACTTCTAATGAAAATGTTGGCCAATAGACTTGGAATGAGAAATATTTGTCATGTAGTATATTCAATGGAAACTTAAAAAATAAGATTAGTAAATAACACTTGCTAAATGATATTCTTACACCAAAAAATAGAGATAAAACCACATTGTAATATAACATTTTAAATTTAATTTTTTTTTAATTTCAGCTTTTCAATGTTCAAATCTGTTTTACTGAATAAAGAAAAGCAGTTTGGTTATTGGATTAGAGCTAAATCAAAAGAAAATTCTCAATTTCTTTCTGCAGAATTTGACTAAACTATTGTCCACATCTGTAGTGCTATTTCTGGAAATTGCGTGGTCATCAGCCATTGACAAATCTGGGTTATCAGTAATGCTAAGCATTTAAGAGGCTGAGAGAGTGATTTCTCACTGTGTGGTCACCCACGTATCAATCAAAGAAACAAGCTCTTTATACTTAAAAGACTCCTCCCAAATCAGACCTCTCTAATCACAGCAGTGAGTGTTACTAGAAAACATGGTGTTCATAGCTATTTTTGTTTTAAAATTCACCAAGAAAGTATCTTTTTGCTCAATTTGTCCCAGCTAAAGGTTTTCCTTTTTCACTAACTATAAATTATACTGTAAATAATTAGGCCCATTACTTTCCTCAATTTGTAAATTTAACTTAGAGAGATGGATAAAGATAGATAGATGATAGCGAGACAGAGGTAGATAAATGATAGACATTAATTTCTTTTGCTCTATTTTAGTACTCATCCAGTGGCACAAATTGGCTCTGAGAAGCCACACTTAACATCATCAATATTTTGTCCAAGGAAAGATGTTTTGTATATTCACATAATTTGGTGAAGAACAGAATGCTTTAAAATTTGTAAAGGATAGATTCTAATCCTCAAACCAGCTAATTAAGCTCCTTCTGTACATCATACAGTTTTACATTAACAGTAATTAATATAGCCAGCTTGGAACCTCAGGAAGCTAAAGCCAGCAAGTGCTTTTTGGTTCACTCAAGAGGATGTGGTTTGATTGCTGGCGCCAGTAAACAGGTTGGGAATTGTCAACATTGTAATTAGCAGCAAGTTTCTGGATTCTCAGGCTGCCTGACTAGTAGGCTGGTGCTTGGAGCAGTTGTCCCAGGGGGGAGAGGGAAAACAAAGGAAGGGAATTTGAGCAACCTTGCGATGCTCTGCCAGCATATGCCACTGGACCAATGTTTTTCTTGGCAAAGGTCTATTTTAAGACATCGAGCAGTGGTTTCCACAAAATATGAACCTCACCATAGCAACCAAAATGGCAAGCATCTCTAAGAGCCTTTCCTTGATTGGCTATCAGGTCAAACTGTGTTCATAGCTACATTGCCTTATATGCAGCATGAGCTGTGCTGTGTACAATGTGGTCATTAACAGTATGATTAAAAGGGTTAAAATCTATTTTGGCAGCAATCCTGAAATACTCTGCTGAAAAGCTGTCAAAGAATAAGGTTATGCAAACCTTATTAACCCTTCGTGTAGTACAAATAGAAAGGAAATGTCAACTTTAATGCCACGAGGAATCCAATCTTCAGTTTTTAAATGATAATTTAAACATAGTTTTCTTAATTCAAAGCCATGTGTTCTTTGAGGAAAAAGGTTGTCATAGATTTAAAAGCCCCACAGTGTTTCCCAGTGTTTCTAACGCTAGGAGTACATGAACAAAATGTATGGGTATTTTATTACCCCCACTAAACAAAAATTAGGCCAGCTTTTGAAACCTACCTGATAAAATTGTATGCGCGTGTGCAAATTTTCACTAATCTGATAGGACAGTATGATCTGAAATAAATAACATATGTAGAGTACTCCGCATATTCACAGAACAAGTATTAGCCCACCCACCTTGTGGCAAATACACAATAACAAACACTTTTACTTTTTTTTTATTTTAACGCAGCTCTATAGTAAATTAATTTGACTTTCTAGTCCATAAAGGTCAAGGTTGCTGAGCATGTCTAAATTACACATATTAATTTCTCCCAAATATGTTTGGAATTATATCAAGAATATTCTTACTGTCACCGCATCTTTGCCAAAATATGAAGAGGAGGTTTCAAAGAGATAAACAGGATGCAAGGAGGCAAACAAAATAATTTTATTTACTGTGAAAAATAAAAGTTCTCCAATGGATCAACGGGCTGTGTTAAGCAACTGCCATGTGGCAATTTCTGCAGGTGGATTATCAAAAGTGCACAAAAATGGCCATGCAGCTCTAGCACCAGGTGTCTGGCATTGCATTTAGTGGACTCTTTTGTGGGGAGAAGGATTACTCCTATTTATTGGAGAGAGTACACTTCTTTAATCCTCCTCCACAACAGAATCCATTTTGGAATGAACAAGTAACGCGATTCTTATCCAATCTCTTCTAGACTCTGAGGAATGCTCCACAATTATTTATTCTTTTCAGTGGAATTAGATGTCTACAGGTGGCCCCATAATGTGCCTCCAGGCATACAACCTGCTGTAAATTTTTAAGTTACATTAACTCAGCAGTATGTTGTCTTATAACAACAGTTCATTCAGTTTATGAGGAAGGGAGAAGGAAGCAGAGAAGCAGTCTTTCGTGTTAAGCATCATTACAGTTCTTCCCCTGCTCTTTCTTCGAAGTTAGTAAAAGATATTTGGCAGAAGCAGAGCTACTGGTGTGTTAGTATGGGATGCCCTTCCTTTTAGAGCCAGACAGGAGATTGACAACCACCAGGACCCAGCAGTGCATCTCAGAGACTGGCATATTGGGTGTAAATATTAAAAACAAAGGCAGGGAGCGGATGTGGCTCAAGCAGTTGAGTGTCCACCTTCCACATGGGAGGTCCCAGGTTCAGTCCTCGGTGCCTCCTGAAAAAACAAAACAAACAAGGAAAACAAATGAAAAAAACAACCCAGGGAAGCTGATGTGGCTCAGTGGTTGAGCACCAGCTTCCCACATACGATGTCCCGAGTTCAATCCCTGGTCCCTGGTACCTCAAAAAAAA